>JAWNNK010000264.1:0-60794 GCA_035045065.1 Hirtodrosophila trivittata
GTTTAAATTGTAAGTACTGCATAGAAGACTATATACAAAATAAAACTAGGTTCTGGATAATATAGCAGTTTCAGAACATCAAACTAAATTATATGCCCGTAACTTAAAATTATTTAAGAAAAAAAATGAAATTTAAGAATAAGCCAAATTAAATCAAAATTAAACTATAATAAGCATGAAGTAAATACATACCCAGAAGGGCACCAGCATTAACATTGTGCATTATGGGTAAAGATGGAACCAACCATCTTTACAGGTAGGGCGGGCATAGCCGTAGGACAATTTCAACTTAGTCCTATACAACAATATATATATACAAAAATAGTAACATACCCACACTACACCCGTATTGTAAAAAGATACTTTCCAAGTGACTTTCACACGCACGATCACACGTGCTACGCACTTATATTGAATTATTGTAAAAGACACTTTTCAAGTGTTTTACTAATAAACAACGAGAGCCTTTCAAGTGGCTCATAAACATTAAGCATAAGCAATTCACACGGATTCCGCTCTCACGAAAATTGCATACGCAGCTCAAACCGATCACGCCACATGTGGACATTGATCCCCGAAAATCGAAGACAGAGGTTTGCTAAGCGTCGCAATCCTGATGTGAAGTTAGTAAGAACTAGACCTTCAAACAGCTAAGAACTACTCTACTCAACATAAATGTAACTTGGTAAAAATAAAAGAATAAAGTCTTTTTTTTTAAGTAACCAAGACACGAACATTTTATTGGCGCAGCCGGTAGGATTTGAAAAAAGTGTGTTTAGTCGCTATATATAGTTCATTCGTAAGGAAGACCGCTAAAGGACAACTATAGTCCCAGGCCAACCAAGAACATAAGTGAATCCTGTGTGTAACAAATTGTGAATACGGAGGACCGCTAAAGGACACTTATCGTCCCAGGCCCACCCAAAATCCCAGAGTTAACACCAAACACCTATAATCAAATCCGCCAAAGAACACTACGGGTCTAAAAAACTCGGGTCAACTTTATTGATACTCCAGTTCACGAAAAATTTTGTTTTTAAACATCAAAAACAATCTACAAGTACAACAATGAAAGTAGAACTCTCGGAACTTCACTTGAACCAAGCGCTTAATCAGTTGATCACTAAGCAAAGTGCCTACGTTCGATGGGAACACCTATCAATTAAGTGCATTCATACGGAGGATCGACTACAATCTACACTTGTACGCAACGAGGGAAGTAAGGCAACAAAGAATTATGTTTGGTGCCATCGAAATGCAGCTAACTGGAGAAGCTCAAATGACATCACAACTAAATCAAGCTAACACCTGGACCAAACTCAGGAGAGTTTTAATCAACGAATTTAAAACACAGACGCCGTATGAGGAACTTTTGAGAAGACTCTACAACACAAACTTCAACGGGACTATACGTAATATTGTCGAAAAACTAGAATATAAAGCATCTATAACATCCAATAAATCCAAATGAAACATTATTATATACCAATGCAATGAACAACACCATCAAAGATGTAATCACAAGAAAATTACCGGACAGATTATTCATGACATTAGCTAGATACGATATAACAACTATATCAAACCTCAGACAAGTAGCACAAAGAGAAGGACTATACGAAAACAACATGACAGAAAAGCCAAAACATAACAACAGCAGTAAGAACACAGGATATTGAAATCAAAATTTCAATCAAGTATCCAATTCAAGAGTTCCATATGCACAAACCAATTATCAACCAATGCAAAATTCGCAAGAATATAACAGACCCCAAAATAAGCAAGAAGATAATGGTAAATTGTATAAGCAATTTAGGCAAAACCTAAATCAAGGGAGACCACAACCCAATGAATTACCAACAAAACCAGGTAGCCATAAGCGGACCTGATCCGCCTGTTAAATGACAAAGAGAAAGCGTTAGTGGGCATATGAAAATGGACACTAGTGAAAATTTTCATCAAGAAGCCTCGGACAACGAAACTCAATAGAAAACCCATATATTCTAATCATAATGAACAACGTCCCCCTGAAATGCATTATAGACACAGGTTCAACAATTAACATTCTAAATAAAAATTATTTTAACTTCAAACAGTATAAAGATCGGGCCAAGCAAACTATGCCCAACCCATCAAAAATTCTACATTCATAATTTTTCAGAAAATTATGATATGTTGTTAGGAAGAAAATACCTAAAAGCATGCAAAGCAAAATATGACTACGGAGACAAAACAGTTACTTAAGGTAATTACGTATTTTCATTTAAATACATTGACAACGAAGACGAGGAGGAAGAGGACAAGGCCGTATGGGAGCGCCCCAATCCACACATAATAAACTACGAAGCATACAACTACGCAATTAACAACGAATTACAAGAAGGAAACGAATTTAGATTAGAACACTTAAATAGTGAAGAAACAGAAAACATGAAAGTGGTTCTATGTGAATTCCGTGATATTCAGTACAGGGAAAGTGAAAATTTGACTTTCACCAGCACAATAAGACAAGTTATTCAAACCAAACACGAAGATCAAATTTATAGAAGACCGTACAAGTACGCGCAGATATACGATGAGGAAGTGAAACGTCAGGTGTTAGAAATGTTAGATCAAGGCATTATGCGAATATCGAAATCACCTATTGGAATACTGTTCACCTATTGGAATAGTTCCAAAAAAAAGCGATGCCTCAGGCAAACAGAAATTTAGGTTAGTTATAGACTACCGCCATCTTAATGAAATTACTGTTAACGATAAGTATCCAATCCCAATAATGGACGAAATTGTGGATAGACTCGGAAAATGTCACCACTGTTGATTTAGGTAAAGGTTTTCACCAGATTTAAATGGACCCCACTTCAATACCTAAAACGGCATTTTCAACTAAACATGGACATTACGAATTTACTCGTATGCCATTTGGTCTAAAGAATGCTCCAGCAACATTTCAACGTTGCATGAACAATCTCCTAGAGGACCTACTCTATAAAGATTGTTTAGTTTATTTCGACGATATTATAATCTTTTCCACTTCATTGGAAAAACATGTATTGTCATTTCGCAGGGTAATCACAAAACTTAGGGAAGCCAAATTAAAACTGGAGTTAGATAAATGTGAGCTCATGAGAAAAGCAACGGAATTTATCGGTCATATAATCACAACTGAAGGCATTAAGTCGAATCCAAATAAAATCAGTGCTATTATCAAATTTATTGAGTTTGACTACCATATCAAATATTTGCCAGGAAAAGAATACCATGTAGCTGCTTTATCAAGAGTAAAAATAAACGAAAATTTATTAGGAGAAATCACAGATAGTACTAGAGCAACTATACATAGTGCTCAAGAAGATAACCAAAACCACATCCAAATTACTTAAAGACCACTTAATTATTATAATAGACAAATAGAATTGATGAGAGGAAATGAAAACGAAACTAAAATAAACAAGTATTTCCATAAACTTAATATACAAATTACCTACAAAGAAATGACAAACGAATACGCTAAAGAATTAATAAAGAAATTTGTATGCACAAAGAAGATTGTAATATACTTCCACAACGAGGTAGACTTTCCACTATTTCAGCAAGCATATTTAGAAATAATAAGTCCGAATAACCTAACGAAGGTAATGAAATCCACCACAAAATTGATTAACATTCAAACGTACTCAGAATTTAAAGAAAAAATTTTAAAAACACAAAGAATTATTACATCCAAATATCGACAAAACCGTTAAACTATTCAAAGAAAAATACTACTACCCAGATTACCAAAACTTAATACAAAACATTATCAACGAATGTAATATTTGCAACATTTGTAAAACAAAACATAGGGATTCAAAACTAGCATTCGAGATTACACCAGACATTAACAACGTTAGAGAGAAATGTGTAATAGATTTCTATATGATAGCTAACAAACAATTCGTTTCATGTGAAGATATATACTCCAAATTTGCAACATTAGTAGAAGTAAAAAGCAGAGACTGGTTAGAAGCAAAACAAGCTTTGATCAAGATTTTCAATGAAATGGGAAAACCAATAGAAATAAAGGCAGATAAAGATTCAGAATTTATATGCGCCGCATTACACATTTAGCTAGAAACAGAAGGCGTTAAAATCGAAATCACAACTAGCAAAACAACTAGACAGACAAGCACCGTTAGTAACATCAAAGACGACAAACCCATTTAAGAAAACAGGGGAAATAAAACAAATTGACGATAAACATTACGATGAAACAAACAGAGGAAGAAAAATAGTACACTACAAATCAATGTTTAAAAAGAAAAAGAAAACTAATGTTAGCAAATATGATAATAATTACAGGCCCACTGGAACAAATCAAACTACAACTGTTGACACTTACCCTAATATTATTATGTAACACCTTAAAAGGACAAAGCATCGACATTAACCCAATCAAGTGCGACAACGGACGGATATTTATTCTCGATTTAACTACTAACTACGAATACCATTGCCTAACCATAAATTTAACTAAAACTGAACAAACATATGACAACCTAATGAAACAGACAGAAGACGTCAAAAACAACGTAAAAATTTAGTACCTAGTAGAAAAACTAAACAGGGAAAGAAATGGACTAAGAATCGTTAGATGAAGCAAAAGGGGCTTAATAGGAACAGCCTATAAGTATCTTTTTGGTACATTAGAAGAAACCACAGAACAAGTAAACGAAATAAATCACGTAATAGAAACTATAAATATAGAGGTATAGGAGATATAAACGCAATGAGAGAAGATGGAGAACAAGAAGAAATGATAGAATCACTTATTTTCAGTTTACAACAGTTTATATAGAAGATATAGACATGGGAATGCAACTAACCAGATTAGGAATATTTAATCCTAAATTGCTCAAACATGACCTTTTAACACAAGTAAATGCAAAAAAGTTACTAAACATAAAAACCTCAACTTGGCTGAAAACAGATACAAACGAAATCCTAATTATTTCTCATATCCCGATTGACATGATTAAAACGGACGTTTTTGAAATAATACCTTACCCCGACAATGACGACAGTAACTGACAGAATATTTTTTCGAGAAATACTATTTAAAAGAAGATAAGGTTTTTAACGCTAATACAAGAAAAATAATAAATAATAATTGTTTAACGGGTATATTAACCAAAACGCATACAGAATGCAAGTATACTAAGACACATACAAATTTTGAAACAACATATATTGAACCAAATATTGTAATTACATGGAATTTACCTAACACAAAATGAAATCAGAACTGTGTCCACAACGACATAACGATAACAGAAAATAATTTAATCAAAACTTTCAATTGTTCATTACAACTAAACGAAATATCAATATCAAATAGTATGTTAGGTTATACACATAATAGATTTGTAAGCAATAATGTTACAAAACTTAAACCAGTTTCCTATATAGAGACAAAAGAAATTATACAGGAACATACAAAGTACTATGGTACGTTCCAAATTATAAGTTTAAGCACCTTTGTAATAACTATCATAAGTATAATATTGTACTTAATTTTTAAATTTAAATCCATACCACGAAAAATCATAATAAAATATGGTAAACAAAAAGAAAATATTCAAGAACTAAATGTTATACCAAAAATAGTCAGGAACTAAATGTAATTCCAGAAAATATTCGACTAAATGTATTACCAGAAAATCACAAAAACGAAACAATTCAAGAGAATACTACTGTACTCTACCCTAGATTAACCGCCTGAGAACAGGCTAATTTTTATAGGTTGGGGGAGTAACATACCCACACTACACCCGTATTGTAAAAAGACACTTTCCACGTGACTTTTACACGCACGATCACACATGCTACGCACTTATATTGAATTATTGTAAAAGATACTTTTCAAGTGTTTTACTTATAAACAACGAGACCCTTTCAAGTGGCTCATAAACATTAAGCATAAGCAATTCACACGGATTCCGCTATCACGGAAATTGCATACGCAGCTCAAACCGATCACGCCACATGTGGACATTGATCCCCGAAGATCGAAGACAGAGGTTTGCTTAGCGTCGCAATCCTGATGTGAAGTTAGTTAGAACTAGACCTTCAAACAGCTTAGAACTACTCTACTAGTACTCTAGGCAAAGTATGCCACTAGTTTGCTGTTGTGTCCGTTACAGACGATATGTTTACAACTATCTACAACTATACCAATCTTCTTGAGGAAGATAGAGATAAACTAAAAGGCTTATTGGAAAAATACTCAAATTATTTTATTAATGGAATTTCTTCGTCTAGAGTTAGCTCGGGTAAATGAGTAGCTCACCCTATGCAAGTCCCATAATGCTAGTTAACAAAAAAAGGTTCTCATCGTTTGTGCGTTGATTACCGTGAATTAAATCCTAATACTATTATAATAATATCGGACCAAGTAGCCAGACTTCAGGGAGCGAAATATTTTACATGTTCACACATGGCAATTAAATATTACCAAATTCCTTTGCATGAAGATTCGGTAGAGTGTACTGTTTTTGTCACACCAGACGGAAAATACGAATTTGGCAATGCCATTTGGGCTCAGGAATGCGCCTTCAGTTTTTCATCGTGCAGTGATGCAAGCACTCAGAGACCTTGCAATACATTTGTGGTCGTGTATATGGATGCCGTAATGGTGGCTGCTGCAACGAAGAGTGAGGCTTTGGAATGGTTACAGATTGCTCTTGATTGTCTCATGACAGCTGGATTTTTATTCAATATAAAAAAATTTTGTTTTCTTAAGTCTACAGTTCAATACTTGAGATACGCAGTGAATGCAGGTGAAATTTGTCCGAATTCGCTTAAAGTTGCACAGTTAACTGCTTTGCCACCTCCTCAGTCGGTTACCGGTTTACGGCAATTTATTGGGCTAGCGTCTTATTTTCGCCAATTGAAACAGTGAATTTCTTGCTTTATGAAGCCGTTATATCTTTTAACTTCTGAGAAAAATGAATTCATTTGGAGGCCAGACCATGAACAAATAAGACTGAAAGTCATTTCTATCCTTGCACAATAGCCAGTCTTAGTCATTTTTGATCCGCAGTATCAAGTAGAGTTGCATACCGAAGCAAATTCTTGTGGATACGGTGCTCATGTCATTGAATATTTTAGTAAGGGCGCCTGACCTGCTGAGTCACGGTATAATTTTTATGAGTTGGAGACTCCTGCTGTTGTTTTATCTATAAAACATTTTCGCCCTTATTTATTGGGTTGAAATTTTGTTGTCTATACTGACTGTAACTCACTCAAAACATCAAGAACTAAACATCACCTATCTCCCAGGGTGTAAAGATTGAGGGCTTATTTAGAGTCTTTTACATTTGACTTACAGTATAGGGAAGGTAAACGATTGGCTCATGTTGACGTCTTCTCCAGAGCTTTGCCTTTAGCTGATTTGATTGCTACAACTTGCAAAATTCCTGAGTAACGAGTTAGTTTGGCAGAAATATCTAGTAATTCGCTTTTGGCCGAACTGTGTAAAGATTCTGAAAAAGTAAATATCGTAAAAAAAGTTGAAAGAAAATTCTCTTGCCGAGGACGTTGCAAAAGCTTAAGAGAAAAATTCAGCAAAATGGAAGAGCTCGATGGTTTAAATGGTCTGTAATTAACCAAATTGACGAATCAATCATGCACTTAGGATGGGAGAAGACATTAGATAAAGCATATGACTATTGTGGGTTCGAAAATATGTCTAAATTTAGCGTGTTCCAAAAGCAACGCAAGTTTTGAATTATATAGAAAACACAAAATATTTTGTTTCTATCATTTTTTTTTAAAAAAAAAAATAAATTTTTTTTTTTAATCATGAAGTACATAGGATAGGGTTATGTATGGAATAACACATTGGGCACATTGGGAATAACACAATGGCCTCCATGGCTTTTCATACACGTATGAAATTTGCAATCCTTGTCCACGGCGCTAAATTGATGTTTCCGGATTGTCACCGACACTCTCACGTACTGCTTCAATTTTGGCATTTGAACTGTTTATTTTTGGACGGAACCTGTCTCTCGGAATTTTTCAATCAACCTCTTCACAGTTGACAAAGTTAAAACACAGTTTCGACTATATTTGGTATGAAATTTTCTGCGACCGTCAAACTTTCATTATTTTTTTAATATTGTTCAATAAGGAAGACACGTTGTTATATTGTATAGCGCTCCATTTTTACTAACCCTAAACTGTCAGCTGTAGATATATATTTTTTTTTTGTTTTGGTTGCCAACACTTTATTACACAAATTCAAAACTTGCGTACATTTTGGGACACTAGCACATACGTAGCTTTTGAAAGTGTTACAAAACTTGTTACATAGGGAAATGTTGATGAGTATGATGGAATGTTGTAGTCGATCGGATTATTTCCTGCTCTTGCTCGTCGGCAATTGAGAGAGAACTAAAAGACCGCATCGCTACCGTATTACTCCGTTACCAATATTATTGTTATTAAAATTTTGCGTGTGATAGACGGGATAAGGAATAGTGGGAAAAGGGGAAACCTTTATTGCCTTTAGTTGTGCTGTTGTGTTAGGTTTTTATTAACGCTACGTATCCCCATCCATCCTTGATTACTGTCTGCTATTATTACTGAGTAATGCCTTACACAACCAAGGTGCTCTACAAAAAAGTTTATTTTTTTAGTAAGAATGCATTATAATATTTATTATTAAAACTATAGTTATCCCTATTACCAACATTATTTGTTTAAAGTTGTGGTTTATTTTAATCGTTAAACATTAATATTGTTATACATTACTTTAGTTTAAAACAAAGCTCGTTTAAAAAACAAATCTAAAATTGTGCAGACTAGTGTAAAGCCAAATATTAAAGAAAATACAATGATGCAAAAAACAATCAAAACAAAGATGAAGAAAAAGAGTGCTTATTGCGAACTAATTTTCTAATCTTGGCATCGCCTTAGTCCGTGATACGCAGACGATAATTTAAGAGAGTTAAAATTGACAGACTTACTGCTTTATTTTGTTTGAATCCATCGACGAGAATGATTACTTGCACTCGCTTAGCAAGGGAACGACCGCTTGTTAGCACCGTATTCCTCAGTCTTTCTTTGCACTGCACTTAACTTCACTTTTAGTGTGTAACATAATATATTAAATAAAAATAAAAAGTACAAAAAAAAAAAAATACTAACTTATCTTAGTTTTAAACATTTTTTTTCATTTATATTATCATTATCATCATTTTTTTCTTCTTAAATTTTTCATTGTTCGGTTGTGATAAAAAAAGAATTCTTTGTATTATAGTGTATAATATAATAATATAATATAATGTATAGTGTATAATCAAAAAAGGAAGATCTTGAGCAAAATAAAAATGTAAAACAAAGCATAGAAATCATCTCTTCCAATTGCTCCGCCGCTCTATATCTTCGTACGTCTTTCCACGACATACACATTTACAATCGCCTATGCGGTTATAAGTGATGGACAAGTGTATGTAATATATACATAATAATATGGTAATGTGATGACAATGATACTGCTGATTGTGATGATGAAGATGGTGATGAATATAATGCTGATGCAGATGCTGATGCTGATGCTGATGCTTATGCTGATGTTGATGCTGATGCTGATGCTGGTGCAGATGCTGATGCTGATGCTGATAATGCTTTGGGAAGGTACGATTTGACTTATGATTTGATCAATTGAATGATAAGTTAATATGATTGAAAGTGCTTTAGTAAGCACGTTCTAATATCAGTTTTAATCAATTATGGGTTACAGCTCATGTTACTCTGGCAAGAGATTTGAGCGAAGTGGCCAAGTGATATTTTTTAGACAGAAAGCTGTAACCTCTCTGCTGTAAGCGTGACATCTCAGAGTTGCTTTACAACCAGTGAAACCGTGCGGAATAATGTTTTTTAGAAATTGTTTATATTTATTAAGTTGTGAATCCGTACATTCAGAAAACACCATAACATCACAATTATAAACATATTTACAATCCAAACCCAATGCTAGAAAACTTATAGAAAATTAAAGCATGGGGAATTTATTGAGAGGCAGAATATCTCACTATTGAGTGATGGTCTTAGCGAACCCTTGTCTCTTTAGACGCCTGAGAGATCAAACAAGAAGTAAACCTCTTGCAAGCGCTATCCGGTTGGTGCTACCAACCTAGTGTGTCGTCCGATCTGCTCTTCAATGGTATACAGATTTTTTTTTTTTTTACTTTGCATTATTTATTGGATCTTTTCTTACGAGACTAACAATAATTTTAAAAAATCTTACAAAACTATATTAATTAACAATTACATTTGCAACTGCTTAGAGTCTACTGGACCCTAAGTATTTATCGTTGGGCTTTAAAGTCGTTGCGGCGAAGACGAGATCGGCTAGAAGACCGTGTTAGATCTCTTGCAAGATGATTTGGATGGGCAGAGAGCTTTATGAGGTACTTTGCTTTTATCTGGACTACGACGTCTCTTACTGGAGGGATGTTCAGGTCTCTATGGATGTATTCGTTCCGAACGTACCACGGTGTCCTAGTGATCGTTGATAAGCCAATGGAGGCTGTTGGCCCTCAGCTTTAGTTGCGTCCTTTTAGCTTTAATGTGCCTGCGCCAGGTGAGGCGTCTGTCAAGGTGTACGCCAAGATACGTTACTTCGTTTGCTTTTGAGATTACAGTATTGTATAGTGTTACTGAAGGGCAGTCTTGTTTGTTTAAAGTAAACGTAAAATGCTTGCATTTTTTCTCATTAATTTTTATTCGCCAGTCAGATAGTCATTTCTTAACAGTCGCCAGATGTCCAGCAAGCTGTGTTGTTGCTCGCAGTGGGCATTTCGAACGACTTAGTATCGCGGTATCATCAGCAAATGTGGATATTAACATTTGGCTACTCGTGGGGATCTCCGCTGTATAAAGGATGTATAGGGTAGGACCAAGAACGCTGCCTTGAGGAACTCCAGCTTTTATGCATACATATACAGATGGAGGTCTTTTGTTCCTGATCCTGACCATGTCCTTCACGGAACCTAAGCTGGTGATCAGGCAGGATATCATGTTGGGTGATGATAGCTCCAAGCTGTTTATATACGCTGCAATTTTTTTTGTATGGATTGACGCAATGCACCGATGCAAGCACCGATGACTCATAAAGGCAAAACAGCTGGTTTATTTTTTTCCTTTTATTTTGTTTCGCTTGATTAGTGTAAGATGGGTGCGTTTACCTAAGTCCAGATTTTAGAGTTTTTTTAATGAGACAACCATGTCCACGTCTTTTGGCTCTCAAACGAGGAAATTGAGCCCATGGTTTATATACTGATAAACAGGTTTATAAACTGAAAAACATGTTTATAAACTGATGAATAGGCCTATAAACTGATGAATTGGTTTATAAACTGATAACTGATTGCACCCATGGTTTATAATCAGCTAAATAGGTGCCGTATCTTAATACACGGCACTTTTTTCTTATATAATAACTTTAACTTCACTAATTGCACAATTACACAAACTTTTTTTCGATGCTAACAATGTTTTTTGCAATGACGTCTACTCGGCTTGACTGTTGCAATAGGAAAGAAACTACCTAGCTCATCCACTAGCTTGGTAACCCTTTCCCAGCATCTTGCTCATGCTCAAAAGTTCATGTCATGCCTTTGACACTGGAAATTGTCCCCAGGGTTTCTACTGCCATCGCTTACTTTCTTAACTTTATTTTGCCTCGATAGCAATGATTTGTCCAATAGGTGGAGCTAATCATACCTCAATGTATTAAGATAAAAAAAATATTACAAAATCTCCGTTATAATGTATTAATGTATAATTGTATCATATTTTTTTTTTTATATTATTTATAAATTTTTATACCATAGTTTAATTCCTTATCGAGTCTCAATTGAACTGTAATTCAGATTGCACGCATGTGTAAATCGTCTTCGGAGAAAAAACTCAGTTTAGTGAATAATAAAGGACAAGTCCACAATAGTGGCATTATTTCTGTATAGTGACCCGCAAGTTACTAATACGGGATGTCATTGCGCGATACCGCGACAATAAACAGTGACTTATGTGTGAAAAAACTTAATTTTTCAAAGTTAGTGCTCCGCTACCCAGGTGGCGATCAGCTGCTTCACTAGAGCTTTTAGTAGCACAAATGCTCTACGATCTCAAGCTTTGAGAAGCTTTTGTTGCATACTTCTAAGCCCAATGAGATCCGGACTTAGCAAAAAAAAGCAGCGTAAGCCGCGAAGGTCACAAGCAAAGTGCAAATTGGTAATGCAACTAGTCTGGCTTGCAATGGGCAATAACCGGTACCTGAAAAAACCGCAATTGTGGCGACATCAGCCACTGGTGATACTACGAACGTCTAAAAATCTACAGTTGAGAGCAGCACACTCAAAGAAAACACTACTTCAGCAGCCAACGATCTCTTCAAAGTAGTTAAGCGAAAAGGCGCATCTTCTAAAGTCAAGAGAAAGAAAGCTAACATTGATGAAGATTCTGAGAAGACTCGAGCCAATGAATACAACGGAAAGTCTAACCGATATATGCTGCTGTCACAACTCCCTGACGATATGGAGTCTGAGATCGTTGCCAATGAAGATCTGGACAACATTCCCATTAACAGCCATCAAGCTGCTGCTGCTGCTGCCCAATTAGCAGCTGCCTTAGCCAGTAGCACCAAAAAATCCCCAGGCAGTGCCAAAGCGCTGCTCAAGCCACCACCAAAAGTCTTGGAAGTTGATGACGCCAACAAGCTGATGCAGTGCATTGGCAGAGTCTCGGACAAGAACAAGGGGGCCAGGGACTCACTCATTCATTCGTTGGAGTCACTTTTCGCAGAATTGTTAGCTGGTTAGAGGACGAGAAGTATAAATTCCACTGCTACCAGCTGAAAGAGGATACACCGTACAGAGTATGCGTAAAGGGCTTGCATCACAGTACGGTGCACAGCCACATTAAAGAGGATCTGAAAAAGTTGGGGCATACGTTGCTCGTCGCCCACATGCCTAAGAGGCGCAGCGAGCCAGGCAGCCAAGAGGCCGAGTCCATAAACATGTTATTTTTTAATATCGCAACGGAAGACAAGCATTATGGGCATTCATGCGGATATTCAGCCGGTCGCAGAGTTCAGCTCTGACCACTTGCCCCTAATAATCTCGCTGGACGCAGCTGCTATGGCATAACCAAGGATAGAGCGATTGATACCTCGGCGCACTAACTTGGATGTGTTCCAAGAGGAACTGGATAGCTCACTGCACCTCAATATTGAGATCAATTAACCAAAGGATATCGAGGATACGATTGACCTGTTTGAGGGTAAAATAGCTACTTGCAAGCTACCCAAGAAGCTAGCAGGAGCAGGAATTCTGCTAACTCACGGCTTACTGCAACTCATTGCAAAAAAGCGTCGCCTACGCATTAGGTGGATGAGGTCTCATCACCCACTAGGCAAAGCAGCGTGGAATAGAGTATATGGTGAGCTCCGAAGTGCACTGTCGGACCATAATTATGCATGGTTCAATGAGAAATGGAAGGAGCTCTGGTTGATGGCAATGGCGTATGGTGTCGGACTGACTCGAAGCAAGCGGAGGTGTTCGCTGGTCACCTTGTCGAGCGTTTCCAGCCGCTTCAACTTGCCAGCCTGCAAGAGGTGCATGAGGTCAATGATAGACTAAGCCAAGCGCTTCAACTTGACTTTCCCATCAAAACCTTCGCCCCTAGAGAGCTAGCTGAAGTGATTAGCAAACTCAGCACAAACAGAGCTCCTGGCCATGATGCCATTTGTAACGCCACCTTAAGGGCATTGCCAAATCGCGCAATACTCTACATAGCGTTAATCTTTAACGCTATCGTGAGGTTGCAAGGCTTCCCCTCTCAGTGGAAGCTGGCCATAATCTCTATGATTCACAAACCTGGCAAGCCGGAAAGGGACCCTGCATCCTACCAGCCGATCAGTCTCCTCCATTCGATATCAAAGGTGTTTGAGAGACTGATCTCAGCCAGGATTGTTAGGATATTAGATTCGCGGGGAACTATACCAGAGCACCAGTTTGGATTCCGAGTTGGCCACTGCACGGTTGAACAACTGCATCAAGTTGTCGCATTTGACAAGAAAGTGTACTGGAACACCCTGTTCCTAGACATCAGGGAGACATTTGACCGTGTCTGGTACACAGGACTGGTCAAAATTAAGGACACGTTGCCTGCACCTTACTTTGAGTTGCTGCGGTCGTATCTGGACAAGAGGCAGTTTGTGGTCCGCTATCACTCCGCAGTTTCCTCAAAGCAGGAAGTGTCAGCCGGTGAACCACAGGGAAGTGTCCCTGGCCCTTTGATGTACTGCCTTTCCACCTACAGCATGCCCCAGATGCTTGTCAAGCCGAAAAAACTTAGCTTGCCACATTTGCTCACGATGTTTGTATCTCCTATAGGCCCCCTGCGAGTACGATGCTGTCGATGGTATCCAAAATAACGCCACAACATTCTCGCAATGGACGAGACGCTGGAATATAGGCATTAACGACGCCAAGTCAGCCAATGTCTGTTTCACGCTGCGACAAAGGTCGCCGCGTGCAATTCTATTCGATGGCGCACCTGTCCAACAGGCCAACTCGGCAAAATATCTTGGGGTCATCCTGGATCGCAGATTAACTTTTGAAAAGCATGTCTCATTGCTTAGGACCCGGATACGAGCGGCGGTGGCTAAGCACTCTTGGCTGCTTAACTCACGCAGCAAGCTGTCGCTAACCAACAAGCTGACAATATACAACCAAATTATCGCTCCGATATGGAGATATGCGTGTCCAATTTGGGGTCTGACCTGCGACAGATAACTTAGATAAGGAGAATCCAGGTGGCGCAAACCTTATAACAAGACTCACCACTGGCTGTGAGTGGTACCTTAAAAACACAATTCTACACAGAGATTTAAAATTGGTAACGGTCTTTGATCAAATAAACAACCACTCCAGCCGGGACAACGAGAGTCTCTTTGCGTCACAAAAACAGACTTGCAAAAGGCCAGACCACAACAAGAGGCCAGTCGATATTAGCTAGGCGCAAGCCGAAAGACCTTATAGTTCGTATGGTTAGACGATCAATAATTTAATTGTTATTGTTATTTGATAATTGTTAACTGCTATAAATTTTTCATATTGAGAAGGCTAATTTTTATACCTTAACAGGAGCGCCATATTGGCTGAATGCTTAGATAATAAGGTTGTAAAGAGGTGATACAGCTTACCCCGTATACCTCAATAAAGAAAATCAAAAAAATAATTAAATAAAAAAATCTATATTAACCTGTACGTTACCTACTACTTATTTCGGCATTTCGATTCCACTCCTGCAATCAAAACGATAACTCGAAAGACAAAAAAACGTTCTTGCCTTTCAGGCCGTTTCAAAATTGCTTTCTGCCCAATGCGCGATTTAGCTCCCCACTAACATGGGACTTGGGTGGCTGTAACGACAAAGTTCGATCAAAGTTTGAGGCGATTCCAAATCAACAAATGTATCAATCTTTAAGGCAGATAAGTACCCTGTGTGCACTCTTTATAATATTGGACTTTAATAATATTTTAACCACAGCATAGGGACTCAAATCATGTCCCACAATTGCAGAAACAAGAGATTTCTTCTCGCGTCTACATCGGTTATAAAAATTCATTCTTCGTATTTGAGATCTAGAACGCTTACTACTCAAGGGCTTGAACGTTTTTGATTGATTTATATGTGAAGAAGAATGTTGTAAGCTGTCGTATTCGGTAAAGTTTGATTTGTAGCTTAAGCATCTTCATCTAATTGGTGTTTGTCGCTTTGGAATCAAATTGTTTGCGTGTACCTGTCGAATTTCTTGAATTTCTACAATTTGTGCAAGATGACTTATAAGAATTAGCTTGACCACAACCATAACGGAAAATTTTTCGTTCTGCCTCGCAATCCTGGTGGCGGTGTCCTGCTTTTTTGCAATTCCAGCAAGTTATACTAATGCCAGACACGTTAACTTCACTAATAGTCTCAGCTTGAGGCTCTGCCTCATAATCCGTTTGCACGTCTAAAGCATGCATTTATCGACGAGGAGCTGGTCGAGGAATCTGTTCTCCAACGCTCTACATAAATCCGAGCAAACTATATAGGAAACACCTATATGATAACGCCAGAACCAATAGTTTGCGCTACTTTCAAACAAATGACTAACATGCCTAGCTCACAGTTCCACATTGTCATCCAATGTTTCAGCTGTTAGGGCCTCCACACGATAAATAAAATCCTCCAACGTCATACGTAATGGACCCGAAAACCTAATCTTCCAATTATTTATAATATGACTAAGTCGATCTGGACGCAACTCCTCTGATACTACAAAAATTCTTCGCATAGGTTCAATTATTGGTTGAGAAGCTTCAGCTGAATGCCAAACTAGATTCTGTCTTGACATTTCAATGTTGTTAATTTGCGCTGTGAAAGCAGAAAAAGCTTCGAAATACTGACTGTAAAGCTTGGGTCAGTGCACCTGTCTGTCTTTCGGTGCCTGCCTCCATTGAATCGGTAATCGTTTGCTGTATTTCTCTCACTGTAGGCGATAAGCGCGATACGTCAACTTGTGCTATGCTTGTTGTATGCTTTTAAAATGATTTCATTAAAATGGTCAGTAAGCAGTTACGTCACTATGACTTGACTCCAACAATAATGTAATCACATTTTAAAAGCTTAATTTATGTTTTATCATGTATAATCAGGCTAAACATAGCGGTAACATAAGGAATAGACCAGCAACATTCCAGCATTGCGTTAAATCTGACCAATAGATATATAGCAACATACAATACTTATTCAGTTTTTCTCAAAGAAATTCGGTAGCCTTTTCTGAAGTGGTCAGTGCACAGGTAATGCCTTACGCCTCAATCCAAACAAAATTGTGATATCCTTTGAAAATAACTGCTTAAATATTATTATATATTTTATTGTTTCCAGTTTAACAAAGCGGTACGTGCGGCAGATGCCAGCAAAATGTCCTGCCTTGTTTTACCTATGACAAGAAAAAATGCAAATAACATTTTTTCAAGAGAGTATAAAAGTGCTACGTTGTGTGGTGCTTTAGCCTGCTGAATTCAACGGTAGGCAGCAGAATAATTTCGTTGACCTAAGTCCAGAAGTAACTAAACATATGTAACTTCTAACAATTCAACATAAACGGCATCTATGATTGTGGATGATAACGGAAATGTATGTACAATACATTCGATCCAGTTGATCTCCACTAATACGTTCTTCTTTTTTTTGCTTTGTTAATTTTGTCAGCTGTTGTATGACACAAAGCTTGTGTATATGGACCGCCGAAGAGGCTGCTTCAGGCCCCTTAGTTGGCCGCCAAAATAACAATAATATATAATAATTATTAAATTGTAACATATTATATAGGTAAATGTTGGAATGTTGTAGTCGATCAGATCACGCGATTTATTTCCGGCTCTAGGTCATCGGCAATTGGGAGTGGGGTAAAAGACCACATCACTACTATATTACTCCAATATCCAAATTATTGTTACTAAAAATTACGCGTCTAATGGACAGGATAAGGGATAGGGGAACAAGGAAAACAAATGCATTAGCTTAATCAATACAAAATCAAAACAAAAAAGACAAAAGAATTGCGGTGAGTGCATATAAAATTGCCTGAGGGTTTATCGCAAACTATGTTTATACTCTTGGCATAACAGGGGAACGACCGCTTGTTTGCACCGTATTCCTCTGTCTTTCTTTGCACTTCACTTTACTTAACTGTTAGAATGTAAAATAACATATTAAAAAAAATAGCACAAAGAAAATTACTAACTTATATTAATTTTCAACATATTTTTTTAAATCTAGATTATTATCATTATTATTTCTTTTCTTAAATTTTTCATTGTTTTGTGAGAAAATAAACTAATTCTTTGTATTATAGTGTATAACCAAAAAAAGGAAGAGCTTGAGCAGAATTAAAATGAAAAACAAAGAACAGAAATCATCTCTTCCAATTGCTCCGCCGCTCTATATCTTCCTACGTCTGTCCACGTCATACACATTTACAATCGCCTATGCGTATACATGTATGTATATACGCATTTTTTTGGGTGGATCGACGCAATAGCTAGATGCAAACATCGATGACTCATCAAGCCAAAACAGCTGGTTTATATATTTTCTTTTATTTTGTTTTGCTTAATCAGTGTCAACTGGATGCGTGATACGCAATCAGACCAGACGATAAATTAAATCCATATTTTAGGTTTTTAATGAGACAGTTATGCCCATGTCTTTCGGCTCACAGCCGAGGAAATTGCACCCAGGCATATAAACTGATGAATAGGCTTATAAACTGAGGAATGGCACCGTATCTGATCCAAGAAAAAATATATAGATCAGATGCCACACTATCACTACAAATTTATAAATCTAATGAAAAAATGAAAATGTAACTTAATATACGGCACTTTTTCTTATATAATAACTTTAAGTGCACTACATGCACAATTACACAAATTTTTTTCGATGCAAACAATATTTATTGCAAATACGTCTACTCGCCTTGACTGATGCAATAGGAAAGAAAGTGCCTAGCTCATCCACTACCTTGGTACCAATTTCCCAGCATTTTGCTACAATTAAAAGTTCGTGTCATTGCCTTTGACACTGGAAATTGCCCCCAGGGTTTCTACTGCCATCGTTTACTTTCTTAACTTTTCTTTTGCCATGATAGCAATGATTTCCTCTATAGGTGTAGCTAAACATGCCTCAATGTACAAAGATAAAACAAAAAAATTACAAAATATCCCTTATAATGTATTAATGTATAATTTCTTCATATCTGTTTTTTTATATTATTAATAACTTTTTAAACCATAATTTAATTCCATATCATTAATAACTTTATGTTATCTACTACTACTTTCTGCCTTTCGAGTCTACTTCTACAATCTTTTTATTATGTTTTTATTTTTAAAGCCAATTGTGACTGTTAATAGCAACTTATACTATAGTGAAATTAAAAACATTCAACCTAATATATACAGCTGTACATACTTAAACCTAGATAATAGGATACATGACTGAGAAATTGACGGTTAGATGGCTCAACTGGGTAGGTCAGTTGGGTGAACTCTCAGGAGTCTCCTTCTTACCCTTGCTCTGAAATGCCGACCCCCTCTCAGGAGTCTTCGTGCTAATTGCTTCGGATGATGTGCAAGTTTTTCCAGGTATACGGCAGCTTGACGGTTGATCGTATCTCCGATTTTAGGAATCTGGAGCTCTTTTTCAATGTCTTTGTTGAGTATGTACCATGCAGCTCCAGACATCCATCGCAAAATTTGAAATTGGGCAACTCGTATTTTGCTGAGGTTCGACCTTGCTGCAATGCCGTTTACCTGGATACCATGTCTCCATATGGGTGCCAGAATGACTTTATAGATGTTGGCCTTGTTCTTCAGGGATAACTTGTTCCTAGGATTAAGCAGCCAAGCCATGCTGTTCGCCTTTGTCTTAAGGCGACCAGCTATTTGTGTGATGTGGTGCTGGAAAGTCAGCCGTTTATCTAGGGTGACTCCAAGGTATTTGTGAGCACTCTTCTAGGCTAGGAGCTCACCATGTAAGTATACCCCAGGAGAGGTTCCTTTTCTGAGAATGTAGGTGACTGATACACACTTTTTGGGGCTTATGCCAATGTTCCATCTACAGGCCCAGTCTTCAAAGCTTTTCAGATAAATCTGGAGAAGATCTGTGGCAGTGTAGACACTTTTGTTCTTTTGGCGAGAATTGCAGTGTCGTCTGCAAAGGTGGCAATTAGTATGTTGTTGGAGTCCAAGATTGACAATTTGTCACCAGACGGCATGTCATGCGTGTATAAGCTGTAAAGAGTTGGGGTACACCAGCTCTGACTCGCTTTGCTCCAGAAGACACGCCGTCCTGGATTACTTTGAAGGAGCGCTCGTGAAGGAAACTTTTGATGATTAAGTAGAGCTTTGGGTTAAGCATTTCATTAATTTTGTACAGGAGTCCTGCATGCTACACTCTATCAAGTGCCTGCTGGATATCCAGATACGCTCCAACGACATACTCCTTTCGATGAAATTCATCGAGTGCAAAAGTTACAACTCGGTGCAGTTGCTCAAGCGTACCGTGTCTGAGCCTAAATCCAAACTGGAACTTTGGGATTGCCTTTTTGACCGCCATGGTCTCTAGAATCCTTCTCAAGATGCACCTCTCCAGAATTTTTCCAAGTGCTGGCAGGAGGCTTATAGGGCGATATGAGTCCAGTTCATGGTTTCTGGCTGGTTTTCCACTTTTGTGCAGCATGACAATGTTGGCCTTCTTCCAGGCACCTGGGAAGTGACCAAGTCGAAGAGCTGAATTGAAGATCAACACTATGAATAGCAAGGCTCTGTGAGGGAGTAGTTTGATAGAGCGATTATCAAACTGGTCCTTGCCTGGAGCCTTGTTATTACGAAGTGCTTTGACTTCCTTTTCCACTTC
This sequence comes from Hirtodrosophila trivittata, assembly GCA_035045065.1. NCBI lineage: Eukaryota > Metazoa > Arthropoda > Insecta > Diptera > Drosophilidae > Hirtodrosophila > Hirtodrosophila trivittata. The sequence goes on from JAWNNK010000264.1 coordinate 20,527, forward strand.
CGTAAGACTGATTGGGGCAACAGAAAGAGCCATCTGCAGGGGAGTCTCTAATTTTTCAGCAACAAGCTGTACTCTTCTTGGCGACGCTGTCTCAAAGGGCTGGAATCTATTCTCCAGGTTTTTTGCAAAAGCTTCAGCTATGTCCTGGATCCGTCAGGCTTGCGAACTGGAAACTTTGGTGCAACTTGCCTCTTGAATCTTCTCGTAAGCTTCCAGAGCGCAAACTTTGAGCTTTCGTCAGGCGTAGCATTTTCCAGGAGGGTGTCTGTGGCTTCTCTTTTTAAAATGGCTAGGACCTTTCTAACCCTGTTTGAGATCCTGCCTCACAGTCCTTTGATTGCTGGGTCATTAGTTCTGAGGAACTCGCGTCTGAGGCGCTTCTTAATCGTTAGGAGTCCTATTGCTTCCGAAGAGAGGCTGAAGCTACTGTGCGCGTATCTAGTGGGAGGTGCATTAGCTGGGACCGCTATTCGGGCTGCATCTTTGGTCATTTCCATAAATGATTCGAGAGCTTTATCCACATCCTCCGGTGTGTTTAGCTCCGTCTTCAGGTCTATCGCATTGTTGAGCTCATCTTGGAAGACCCTAATATTGGCACCAGGGGGAACAAGTCTCGTCATAGGAGTAATAGAATGTGGCGACATTGATATTGAAGCAATCAACGGAAGGTGATCTGATGTTAGTTCGTACTTTTACCGCACCGTGAGCAAATTGCTGGCTTTGCCCTTGTACATGAATAATCAATACAAAATCAAAACAAAAAAGACAAAAGAATTGCGGTGAGTGCATATAAAATTACCTGAGGGTTTATCGCAAACTAAGTTTATATTCTTGGCATCACAGGGGAACGACCGCTTGTTTGCACCGTATTCCTCTGTCTTTCTTTGCACTTCACTTTACTTAACTGTTAGAATGTAAAATAACATATTAAAAAAAATAGCACAAAGAAAATTACTAACTTATATTAATTTTCAACATATTTTTTTAAATCTAGATTATTATCATTATTATTTCTTTTCTTAAATTTTTCATTGTTTTGTGAGAAAATAAACTAATTCTTTGTATTATAGTGTATAACCAAAAAAAGGAAGAGCTTGAGCAGAATTAAAATGAAAAACAAAGAACGGAAATCATCTCTTCCAATTGCTCCGCCGCTCTATATCTTCCTACGTCTGTCCACGTCATACACATTTACAATCGCCTATGCGTATACATGTATATATATACGCATTTTTTTGGGTGGATCGACGCAATAGCTAGATGCAAACACCGATGACTCATCAAGCCAAAACAGCTGGTTTATATATTTTCTTTTATTTTGTTTTGCTTAATCAGTGTCAACTGGATGCGTGATACGCAATCAGACCAGACGATAAATTAAATCCATATTTTAGGTTTTTAATGAGACAGTTATGCCCATGTCTTTCGGCTCACAGACGAGGAAATTGCACCCAGGCATATAAAGTGATGAATAGGCTTATAAACTGATGAATGGCACCGTATCTGATCCAAAAAAAAAATATATAGATCAGATGCCACACTATCACTACAAATTTATAAATCTAATGAAAAAATTAAATGTAACTTAATATACGGCACTTTTTCTTATATAATAACTTTAATTGCACTAAATGCACAATTACACAAATTTTTTTCGATGTAAACAATATTTATTACAAATACGTCTACTCGCCTTGACTGATGCAATAGGAAAGAAAGTGCCTAGCTCATCCACTACCTTGGTACCAATTTCCCAGCATTTTGCTACAATTAAAAGTTCGTGTCATTGCCTTTGACACTGGAAATTGCCCCCAGGGTTTCTACTGCCATCGTTTACTTTCTTAACTTTTCTTTTGCCATGATAGCAATGATTTCCTCTATAGGTGTAGCTAAACATGCCTCAATGTACAAAGATAAAACAAAAAAATTACAAAATATCCCTTATAATGTATTAATGTATAATTTCTTCATATCTGTTTTTTTATATTATTAATAACTTTTTAAACCATAATTTAATTCGATATCATTAATAACTTTATGTTTTCTACTACTACTTTCGGCCTTTCGAGTCTACTTCTTTTTTGAGTATGTACCATGCAGCTCCAGACATCCATCGCAAAATTTGAAATTGGGCAACTCGTATTTTGCTGAGGTTCGACCTTGCTGCAATGCCGTTTACCTGGATACCATGTCTCCATATGGGTGCCAGAATGACTTTATAGATGTTGGCCTTGTTCTTCAGGGATAACTTGTTCCTAGGATTAAGCAGCCAAGCCATGCTGTTCGCCTTTGTCTTAAGGCGACCAGCTATTTGTGTGATGTGGTGCTGGAAAGTCAGCCGTTTATCTAGGGTGACTCCAAGGTATTTGTGAGCACTCTTCTAGGCTAGGAGCTCACCATGTAAGTATACCCCAGGAGAGGTTCCTTTTCTGAGAATGTAGGTGACTGATACACACTTTTTGGGGCTTATGCCAATGTTCCATCTACAGGCCCAGTCTTCAAAGCTTTTCAGATAAATCTGGAGAAGATCTGTGGCAGTGTAGACACTTTTGTTCTTTTGGCGAGAATTGCAGTGTCGTCTGCAAAGGTGGCAATTAGTATGTTGTTGGAGTCCAAGATTGGCAATTTGTCACCAGACGGCATGTCATGCGTGTATAAGCTGTAAAGAGTTGGGGTACACCAGCTCTGACTCGCTTTGCTCCAGAAGACACGCCGTCCTGGATTACTTTGAAGGAGCGCTCGTGAAGGAAACTTTTGATGATTAAGTAGAGCTTTGGGTTAAGCATTTCATTAATTTTGTACAGGAGTCCTGCATGCTACACTCTATCAAGTGCCTGCTGGATATCCAGATACGCTCCAACGACATACTCCTTTCGATGAAATTCATCGAGTGCAAAAGTTACAACTCGGTGCAGTTGCTCAAGCGTACCGTGTCTGAGCCTAAATCCAAACTGGAACTTTGGGATTGCCTTTTTGACCGCCATGGTCTCTAGAATCCTTCTCAAGATGCACCTCTCCAGAATTTTTCCAAGTGCTGGCAGGAGGCTTATAGGGCGATATGAGTCCAGTTCATGGTTTCTGGCTGGTTTTCCACTTTTGTGCAGCATGACAATGTTGGCCTTCTTCCAGGCACCTGGGAAGTGACCAAGTCGAAGAGCTGAATTGAAGATCAACACTATGAATAGCAAGGCTCTATGAGGGAGTAGTTTGATAGAGCGATTATCAAACTGGTCCTCGCCTGGAGCCTTGTTATTACGAAGTGCTTTGACTTCCTTTTCCACTTCCGTAAGACTGATTGGGGCAACAGGAAGAGCCATCTGCAGGGGAGTCTCTAATTTTTCAGCAACAAGCTGTACTCTTCTTGGCGACGCTGTCTCAAAGGGCTGGAATCTATTCTCCAGGTTTTTTGCAAAAGCTTCAGCTATGTCCTGGATCCGTCAGGCTTGCGAACTGGAAACTTTGGTGCAACTTGCCTCTTGAATCTTCTCGTAAGCTTCCAGAGCGCAAACTTTGAGCTTTCGTCAGGCGTAGCATTTTCCAGGAGGGTGTCTGTGGCTTCTCTTTTTAAAATGGCTAGAACCTTTCTAACCCTGTTTGAGATCCTGTCTCACAGTCCTTTGATTGCTGGGTCATTAGTTCTGAGGAACTCGCGTCTGAGGCGCTTCTTAATCGTTAGGAGTCCTATTGCTTCCGAAGAGAGGCTGAAGCTACTGTGCGCGTATCTAGTGGGAGGTGCATTAGCTGGGACCGCTATTCGGGCTGCATCTTTGGTCATTTCCATAAATGATTCGAGAGCTTTATCCACATCCTCCGCTGTGTTTAGCTCCGTCTTCAGGTCTATCGCATTGTTGAGCTCATCTTGGAAGACCCTAATATTGGCACCAGGGGGAACAAGTCTCGTCATAGGAGTAATAGAATGTGGCGACATTGATATTGAAGCAATCAACGGAAGGTGATCTGATGTTAGTTCGTACTTTTACCGCACCGTGAGCAAATTGCTGGCTTTGCCCTTGTACATGAATAATCAATACAAAATCAAAACAAAAAAGACAAAAGAATTGCGGTGAGTGCATATAAAATTACCTGAGGGTTTATCGCAAACTAAGTTTATATTCTTGGCATCACAGGGGAACGACCGCTTGTTTGCACCGTATTCCTCTGTCTTTCTTTGCACTTCACTTTACTTAACTGTTAGAATGTAAAATAACATATTAAAAAAAATAGCACAAAGAAAATTACTAACTTATATTAATTTTCAACATATTTTTTTAAATCTAGATTATTATCATTATTATTTCTTTTCTTAAATTTTTCATTGTTTTGTGAGAAAATAAACTAATTCTTTGTATTATAGTGTATAACCAAAAAAAGGAAGAGCTTGAGCAGAATTAAAATGAAAAACAAAGAACGGAAATCATCTCTTCCAATTGCTCCGCCGCTCTATATCTTCCTACGTCTGTCCACGTCATACACATTTACAATCGCCTATGCGTATACATGTATATATATACGCATTTTTTTGGGTGGATCGACGCAATAGCTAGATGCAAACACCGATGACTCATCAAGCCAAAACAGCTGGTTTATATATTTTCTTTTATTTTGTTTTGCTTAATCAGTGTCAACTGGATGCGTGATACGCAATCAGACCAGACGATAAATTAAATCCATATTTTAGGTTTTTAATGAGACAGTTATGCCCATGTCTTTCGGCTCACAGACGAGGAAATTGCACCCAGGCATATAAAGTGATGAATAGGCTTATAAACTGATGAATGGCACCGTATCTGATCCAAAAAAAAATATATAGATCAGATGCCACACTATCACTACAAATTTATAAATCTAATGAAAAAATGAAAATGTAACTTAATATACGGCACTTTTTCTTATATAATAACTTTAATTGCACTAAATGCACAATTACACAAATTTTTTTCGATGTAAACAATATTTATTACAAATACGTCTACTCGCCTTGACTGATGCAATAGGAAAGAAAGTGCCTAGCTCATCCACTACCTTGGTACCAATTTCCCAGCATTTTGCTACAATTAAAAGTTCGTGTCATTGCCTTTGACACTGGAAATTGCCCCCAGGGTTTCTACTGCCATCGTTTACTTTCTTAACTTTTCTTTTGCCATGATAGCAATGATTTCCTCTATAGGTGTAGCTAAACATGCCTCAATGTACAAAGATAAAACAAAAAAATTACAAAATATCCCTTATAATGTATTAATGTATAATTTCTTCATATCTGTTTTTTTATATTATTAATAACTTTTTAAACCATAATTTAATTCCATATCATTAATAACTTTATGTTATCTACTACTACTTTCTGCCTTTCGAGTCTACTTCTACAATCTTTTTATTATGTTTTTATTTTTAAAGCCAATTGTGACTGTTAATAGCAACTTATACTATAGTGAAATTAAAAACATTCAACCTAATATATACAGCTGTACATACTTAAACCTAGATAATAGGATACATGACTGAGAAATTGACGGTTAGATGGCTCAACTGGGTAGGTCAGTTGGGTGAACTCTCAGGAGTCTCCTTCTTACCCTTGCTCTGAAATGCCGACCCCCTCTCAGGAGTCTTCGTGCTAATTGCTTCGGATGATGTGCAAGTTTTTCCAGGTATACGGCAGCTTGACGGTTGATCGTATCTCCGATTTTAGGAATCTGGAGCTCTTTTTCAATGTCTTTGTTGAGTATGTACCATGCAGCTCCAGACATCCATCGCAAAATTTGAAATTGGGCAACTCGTATTTTGCTGAGGTTCGACCTTGCTGCAATGCCGTTTACCTGGATACCATGTCTCCATATGGGTGCCAGAATGACTTTATAGATGTTGGCCTTGTTCTTCAGGGATAACTTGTTCCTAGGATTAAGCAGCCAAGCCATGCTGTTCGCCTTTGTCTTAAGGCGACCAGCTATTTGTGTGATGTGGTGCTGGAAAGTCAGCCGTCCCATCCATTGACGTTTGATCATGATGTTGAGGTTGTTGCAGTTGGCCAGCACCATGACATTGTTGAGAACTCCGTTTCTGTTGGGGACCATTCATTGCAGATCTTGTGCCTTGCTCTCCTGCAGCATCTGCGTACGACTGGCCCTGACGTACAATTGAGGTTGGAATTTCCTGCTGCTTGAAGGTGCGAGTGTGTTGGGAGTATCTTCACGGGTCAATGGACCAATGTTGACTCCGGATTTACGGCTTTTTAATCGTTGAATGTAAATTCTGCAGCTCTTGTGAGTAGCTTCGTGGTTTTCATGACAATTCACGTATAGCAGGTCGTCAAAAGTTTTTGCCTGGCACTGACTAGAGCCAGTCTTTGTGCAATCATTTTTAGTATGGTCAAATCCAAAGCATCTGTAGCATTGGCGCATGTCAATATTCTTCCTCGGTAACTCCACTCTGATCCTTTGTCTGCCGACTTTGTTGACCTTTAGAGCCTCCCGGTTATTGTTGGCCTTTTTAAGATCTATGAACCAGACATTCTGGCCTGGAACTTTGGATGGATCGGTTTCAGAGGGGTCGTCAATTCGTGATTTTGACTTCGGATTGTAGGTATTCGTCACAGCCACTTGTGAGGTAAATGCAGCTATTATCTGCTCACTGGGAGTAGATGCAGTCAAGTTGCATACGACCACCCTAAAGACTCTGTCCTCAGGGAGGCAGAAGTGAGTGTATTGGATGTTTAGCTCAGAAAGTTTTTTGGTGCTGGCTCTGTGGGCATCAGAATCACGCGTATATGGGCACGTTGCCATTGCGAGCAACCTTGATATCTTAAGAAGCGGTAGTCACCGCCGAATCTAGTAGCCTTTCAAGGGCTGGTACGTCGCTGACGCCCAGTATTGTGATTTGACTGGGCCTTGGTGGTTTCTCAGCCGTTGGAACTTGAGACTGCCGAGTCTCCTGAAGATCAGTTTCAGCCTGAAACTCATCCATGCCAGGGTAATCGTCTCCTGGATTAACTTCTTTGTCCGCAAGATCAGCAAATCGATTGTCTGCAAGCAGCGTGGGTCATTTGTTCATAGTTTTGGGTGACTCAGGTGACTTTCTTTTCTTCACCGGGATTTTCTGCCAGATGATTGACGCTGGCTGGAATACTGGCATGGCAACATTTTTTGAAAGTTGTGGTAATGGCCGACTATTTAGTTGGTAGTTGGCTTCCCTTGGTGGCTCCAATTACTTGGATTGTGCTGGTTCTTAATATTGGCTCGTTGCCAAATAAATAAACTCCTCTGGATGAGCAGGTGGTCGCGCAACAAGCAACAAGTAGGAGTTGACGCATCCGAGAACGTAGCTGCCGAAGTAGTAGGAACGACTGAGGCTTGATGTACATAGCCCAGACTGTGTTGTGGAGTGCCTTGTACGGCTACGTCTTCCATTGGGCTCGGAGTCGAAAAAGTACTGCCAGGGGTACTCATAGCTATTGAGTAGCTTGGCTGTCCATTTCCATAGGAGTAGGAATTAATGCTTGTAGTAGTGGTACTTGTACCCATTACTACGAGGTTACTGCTAGACGGCTCGTCTACAGGAGCTTGAAATGCCGCACGAAGCTCAGGATTGTTTGGCATATTGACCAACCGCCTGGAAGTATGCAGTATAACAAGATCCTAGTCAAGGCTAGAACCAAGTTTTCCAGAAAGCTGTGAGTAGCTACTTGAAGTATCGACCCAGGCTTCCAACCTCGTTGTCCTTAGGGCTGTGCAACACTGTTGCTGCCGCCACGTGCTGCTAGGCAGCGGAGCACCCAATTTGCAGAAATTTCACTTAAATTGTTAAGTTTACACTTTCACAGAAATTTGACTTTGAAGCGCCTTATATGGTCACTGTAAACTGATTTTGCCACTATCGTGAACTTGTCCTTCTCTCTTAAAAGAGATTTTAGTTAAAAACCGAAATTGCACTGCACATGTGTACGGGCAATTGCCAGGAACTTCCAGTTGACTCCTACAATAAAAACCTCAACTCGAAAGACAAAAAAACGTTGCCGCTTTTCAGGCCGTACCAAAAATTCTTTCTGCCTAATGCGCCATTACAACTCATAATAATAATAATAAATCACTAAAAACGTGAGACTTAAATTACACACCATTATCTGACACTACGGTTTCTGGTACTTCAAAACAGTGAAATAAATCTTGCTCTAAAAATGTAAGAATCGCATTTGCTGTGATTTTCTTAATTGGTTTCAGAAAAGGGAATTTTGTGAAATGATCCAATACGATAAAAATACCAATATATCCAGTCTTAGATCTGGAATACGGTCCAAGGAAATCTATATACAGCTTTTTTATCTTTTCAATGCTTTATTGTAAAAGTATATGCTTGAAGCTTTAGAGCCCACCTCGCCAATTGGCTACTTAAGTCTCACTGAGACATTAATCATTTAAGAGATGCGTGATCAGTTATCACTGTGAATGGGTGTCGTTCTACATAAGCTCTAAACTTTTGTATACTTAATATCGCTGCTAAGCACTCTTTCTCTGTGACTGAATAGCTATACTGACACTTATTCAGTTTTTTCGACATAAAAGCTATTGGGGCTTCATCACCTATATTATTATTATCAGCACACTACCAACTCCCGTGTGACTGGCATCACAATGGATAAAAAGTAGGGATTTGAAGTCAGGAGTGTGTAACACTGGAGCCTTGCACATCTCTTATTTAATAACCTGAAATACCTGCTCTGCCGCTTTTGACCATTCAAATTTTTTCCGCGTTGTTAATGCATCGGTCAGAGGCGATACAATAGAAGCATAATTTCGAATAAATTTTTGGTACCAACCAGCCATTCCAAGATACCTCCGTTATATTATTCGCGGTCATTTTTATAATACCCTGATCAACGACATGGCCAAGATAATTTACTAATTTTAAACAAAACTTTATTTTTTTCAAGCTTATGGTCAAACACGCTTTTCGAATTTTATCTGCTACTTCTGTTAATATTTCCAAATACCATTCGAACGTAACAGATATGAACAGAAGGTAATCCAAATACACAAAACCTTCGTTCCTTAAACAGGCTGGAATAATTTTGTCCATTAACTTCGACATAGTAGCAGTAGTAGCGTAAACCAAACGGCATTACCGTGAAATAATACAAGGTCGACCAAGCACGGTAAACGCTATTTTATGTCGGGAACTATGTTATAATGGTATTTGCCAATATGCATCTTTTAAATCCAAGCTTGTAATGTATTCAGCTTTTGGTAGTCGGCTTAAAATTCCTTCGATTAATGGCATAGGATATGCATCATTCCGAGTCACATCGTTGACTTCTGCAATCGATAAAAAGGCGAACTTTGCCAGGCTTACAGACAAGAACGACAGGCGAAAAGCACGAGCTTTCTGATTCTTCTATCACTCCTAATGTTAACATGATCAAGCTCTTCATACATTAACTTTTCCATTGCAGGAGATACAAAACGCCTTCTGTTACCGAGGAAATTTCCAGGGCTAGCAGAAGACATCTTGACAGAATTGAAGCCCACACAAACCACCTTGCCACTAACCTGTTGGGTAACAGCGATCAGCGCCGAAGGCTTAAAAGGCAACACCCACTCGACCTACCATTCAAAATCCCTTAGAGGGGGACACAAAGTGTCAAGCCATAATATCCCAATAACCATGAACTAGTCTGGTACTTATCGTTAATGCACGAACAAATTTAATTTACTGCCTCGTAGGCAAATGTAAATAAAGAAAACAAACATAAAAAAAATGAGATACAACATAGTGTCTCTGCTTGACAGGCTTTGCATTGCCAACTTAAATTTCATGAGCAAGCAAATCTGTTTTCCTCAGTCCTTTTTCCGCAAATGATGGAAATAATGTGATAACCTTTTGAAGGTCTTGCTGTTCAGATTCCGTTAATAGTTTTAACAACTCATCAACAGAATCAATGCTGGGGCACAGAGTTAGCTGTAATAATCCTGATGGCAATAATTGAAATGCTGACCAAAAATGTATACCTAAGTACATGGTTACACTAATTACGGAACCACGTAAGACGTAAGGCAATTGAAATTTCGATTATAATAAATATTCGTTCGAATTTTTCCAACAATCTGTTGTGTTTTGCAGTTAGCTGTACGTACTTCTGAACTAATGGGCCTTATATTATAGTAATATTGTTATCTAATAATTCTGCCGCAAAATTCCCACCAATACAACTGATTGACGCCCCAGTGTTTGTCAATCCCTTCAACGACTTTCCTAATACTGTAACCACAGCATTGGGCCGCAAATCATGTCCCACAATTACAGAACCAAGAGCTTTCTTCTCGCGTCTACATCGTTTAGAAAAATTGATTCTTTGTATTCGAGAACGCTTACTACTTAAGGGCTTAAACGTTTTTGGTTGATTTATATGTGAAGTAGAATGTTGTAAATCTGGGTATATTGTCGTATTTGGTTTGATTTGTGACTTCAGCATCTTCAACTAATTCGTGTTTATCGCTTTGGAACAAATTATGCGTGTACCAGTCGACGGTTCACGGCTTACATGTAGGTAGTTTTTTTTCAGCATCTTCAACTAATTCGTGTTTATCGCTTTGGATGCAAATTCTTTGCGTGTACCTGTCGACGGTTACGGCTTACATCTAGGTAGTTTTTTTTGAATAGCTACAATTTGTACAAGATGACTTATAAGAATTGGCTTGACCACAACCATAACAGAAAACTTTTCGTTCTGTTTCGCAATCCTGATAGCGGTGTCCTGCTTTTTTGCAATTCCAGCAAGTTAAACTATTGCCAGACACGTGAACTTCACTAATAGTCTCAGCTTGAGGCTCTGGCTCATAATCCGTGTGCACTTCTATAGCATGCACTTATCGACGAGGAGCTGGCCGAGGAATCTGTTCTCCAATCTTTGAGACTGATTGCATAAAGCCCTCTCTTCTCCGAACAAGATGCCGAAGTTGAGCATTCGAGTTTGTATGCTCATAAAGCAATTTGACTAATCGATCTAAACGCAACTCCTCTGATACTACAAAAATTCTTCGCATAGGTTCAATTATTGGTTCTGTCTTGACATTTCAACGTTGTTAATTTGCGCTGTGAAAGCAGACGAAGTTTCGAAATACTGACTGTAAAGCTTGGGTCAGTGCACCTGTCTGTCTTTCGGTGCCTGCCGCCATTGAATCGGTAATCGTTTGCTGTATTTCTCTCACTGTAGGCAATAAGCGCGATACGTCAACTTGTGCTATGCTTGTTGTATGCTTTTAAAATGGTTTCATTAAAATGGTCAGTAAGCAGTTACGTCACTATGACTTGACTCCAACAATAATGTAATCAATTTATGTTTTATCATGTATAATCAGGCTAAACATAGCGGTAACATAAGGAATAGACCAGCAACATTCCAGCATTGCGTTAAATCTGACCAATAGATATATAGCAACATACAATACTTATTATTAGTGGTCAGTGCACAGGTAATGCCTTACGCCTCAATCCAAACAAAATTGTGATATCCTTTGAAAATAACTGCTTAAATATTATTATATATTTTATTGTTTCCAGTTTAACAAAGCGGTACGTGCGGCAGATGCCAGCAAAATGTCCTGCCTTGTTTTACCTATGACAAGAAAAAATGCAAATAACATTTTTTCAAGAGAGTATAAAAGTGCTACGTTGTGTGGTGCTTTAGCCTGCTGAATTCAACGGTAGGCAGCAGAATAATTTCGTTGACCTAAGTCCAGAAGTAACTAAACATATGTAACTTCTAACAATTCAACATAAACGGCATCTATGATTGTGGATGATAACGGAAATGTATGTACAATACATTCGATCCAGTTGATCTCCACTAATACGTTCTTCTTTCTTTTTGCTTTGTTAATTTTGTCAGCTGTTGTATGACACAAAGCTTGTGTATATGGACCGCCGAAGAGGCTGCTTCAGGCCCTTAGTTGGCCGCCAAAATAACAATAATATATAATAATTATTAAATTGTAACATATTATATAGGTAAATGTTGGAATGTTGTAGTCGATCAGATCACGCGATTTATTTCCGGCTCTAGGTCATCGGCAATTGGGAGTGGGGTAAAAGACCACATCACTACTATATTACTCCAATATCCAAATTATTGTTACTAAAAATTACGCGTCTAATGGACAGGATAAGGGATAGGGGAACAAGGAAAACAAATGCATTAGCTTAATCAATACAAAATCAAAACAAAAAAGACAAAAGAATTGCGGTGAGTGCATATAAAATGGCCTGAGGGTTTATCGCAAACTATGTTTATACTCTTGGCATAACAGGGGAACGACCGCTTGTTTGCACCGTATTCCTCTGTCTTTCTTTGCACTTCACTTTACTTAACTGTTAGAATGTAAAATAACATATTAAAAAAAATAGCACAAAGAAAAGTACTAACTTATATTAATTTTAAACATATTTTTTTAAATCTAGATTATTATCATTATTATTTCTTTTCTTAAATTTTGCATTGTTTTGTGAGAAAATAAACTAATTCTTTGTATTATAGTGTATAACCAAAAAAGGAAGAGCTTGAGCAGAATTAAAATGAAAAACAAAGAACAGAAATCATCTCTTCCAATTGCTCCGCCGCTCTATATCTTCCTACGTCTGTCCACGTCATACACATTTACAATCGCCTATGCGTATACATGTATGTATATACGCATTTTTTTGGGTGGATCGACGCAATAGCTAGATGCAAACACCGATGACTCATCAAGCCAAAACAGCTGGTTTATATATTTTCTTTTATTTTGTTTTGCTTAATCAGTGTCAACTGGATGCGTGATACGCAATCAGACCAGACGATAAATTAAATCCATATTTTAGGTTTTTAATGAGACAGTTATGCCCATGTCTTTCGGCTCACAGACGAGGAAATTGCACCCAGGCATATAAACTGATGAATAGGCTTATAAACTGATGAATGGCACCGTATCTGATCCAAAAAAAAAATATATAGATCAGATGCCACACTATCACTACAAATTTATAAATCTAATGAAAAAATGAAAATGTAACTTAATATACGGCACTTTTTCTTATATAATAACTTTAAGTGCACTACATGCACAATTACACAAATTTTTTTCGATGTAAACAATATTTATTGCAAATACGTCTACTCGCCTTGACTGATGCAATAGGAAAGAAAGTGCCTAGCTCATCCACTACCTTGGTACCAATTTCCCAGCATTTTGCTACAATTAAAAGTTCGTGTCATTGCCTTTGACACTGGAAATTGCCCCCAGGGTTTCTACTGCCATCGTTTACTTTCTTAACTTTTCTTTTGCCATGATAGCAATGATTTCCTCTATAGGTGTAGCTAAACATGCCTCAATGTACAAAGATAAAACAAAAAAATTACAAAATATCCTTTATAATGTATTAATGTATAATTTCTTCATATCTGTTTTTTTATATTATTAATAACTTTTTAAACCATAATTTAATTCCATATCATTAATAACTTTATGTTATCTACTACTACTTTCTGCCTTTCGAGTCTACTTCTACAATCTTTTTATTATGTTTTTATTTTTAAAGCCAATTGTGACTGTTAATAGCAACTTATACTATAGTGAAATTAAAAACATTCAACCTAATATATACAGCTGTACATACTTAAACCTAGATAATAGGATACATGACTGAGAAATTGACGGTTAGATGGCTCAACTGGGTAGGTCAGTTGGGTGAACTCTCAGGAGTCTCCTTCTTACCCTTGCTCTGAAATGCCGACCCCCTCTCAGGAGTCTTCGTGCTAATTGGTTCGGATGATGTGCAAGTTTTTCCAGGTATACGGCAGCTTGACGGTTGATCGTATCTCCGATTTTAGGAAACTGGAGCTCTTTTTCAATGTCTTTGTTGAGTATGTACCATGCAGCTCCAGACATCCATCGCAAAATTTGAAATTGGGCAACTCGTATTTTGCTGAGGTTCGACCTTGCTGCAATGCCGTTTACCTGGATACCATGTCTCCATATGGGTGCCAGAATGACTTTATAGATGTTGGCCTTGTTCTTCAGGGATAACTTGTTCCTAGGATTAAGCAGCCAAGCCATGCTGTTCGCCTTTGTCTTAAGGCGACCAGCTATTTGTGTGATGTGGTGCTGGAAAGTCAGCCGTTTATCTAGGGTGACTCCAAGGTATTTGTGAGCACTCTTCTAGGCTAGGAGCTCACCATGTAAGTATACCCCAGGAGAGGTTCCTTTTCTGAGAATGTAGGTGACTGATACACACTTTTTGGGGCTTATGCCAATGTTCCATCTACAGGCCCAGTCTTCAAAGCTTTTCAGATAAATCTGGAGAAGATCTGTGGCAGTGTAGACACTTTTGTTCTTTTGGCGAGAATTGCAGTGTCGTCTGCAAAGGTGGCAATTAGTATGTTGTTGGAGTCCAAGATTGGCAATTTGTCACCAGACGGCATGTCATGCGTGTATAAGCTGTAAAGAGTTGGGGTACACCAGCTCTGACTCGCTTTGCTCCAGAAGACACGCCGTCCTGGATTACTTTGAAGGAGCGCTCGTGAAGGAAACTTTTGATGATTAAGTAGAGCTTTGGGTTAAGCATTTCATTAATTTTGTACAGGAGTCCTGCATGCTACACTCTATCAAGTGCCTGCTGGATATCCAGATACGCTCCAACGACATACTCCTTTCGATGAAATTCATCGAGTGCAAAAGTTACAACTCGGTGCAGTTGCTCAAGCGTACCGTGTCTGAGCCTAAATCCAAACTGGAACTTTGGGATTGCCTTTTTGACCGCCATGGTCTCTAGAATCCTTCTCAAGATGCACCTCTCCAGAATTTTTCCAAGTGCTGGCAGGAGGCTTATAGGGCGATATGAGTCCAGTTCATGGTTTCTGGCTGGTTTTCCACTTTTGTGCAGCATGACAATGTTGGCCTTCTTCCAGGCACCTGGGAAGTGACCAAGTCGAAGAGCTGAATTGAAGATCAACACTATGAATAGCAAGGCTCTGTGAGGGAGTAGTTTGATAGAGCGATTATCAAACTGGTCCTTGCCTGGAGCCTTGTTATTACGAAGTGCTTTGACTTCCTTTTCCACTTCCGTAAGACTGATTGGGGCAACAGAAAGAGCCATCTGCAGGGGAGTCTCTTATTTTTCAGCAACAAGCTGTACTCTTCTTGGCGACGCTGTCTCAAAGGGCTGGAATCTATTTTCCAGGTTTTTTGCAAAAGCTTCAGCTCTGCCCAAGATCCGTCAGGCTTGCGAACTGGAAACTTTGGTGCAACTTGCCTCTTGAATCTTCTCGTAAGCTTCCAAAGCGCAAACTTTGAGCTTTCGTCAGGCGTAGAATTTTCCAGGAGGGTGTCTGTGGCTTCTCTTTTAAAATGGCTAGGACCTTTCTAACCCTGTTTAAGATCCTGCCTCACAGTCCTTTGATTGCTGGGTCATTAGTTCTGAGGAACTCGCGTCTGAGGCGCTTCTTAATCGTTAGGAGTCCTATTGCTTCCGAAGAGAGGCTGAAGCTACTGTGCGCGTATCTAGTGGGAGGTGCATTAGCTGGGACCGCTATTCGGGCTGCATCTTTGGTCATTTCCATAAATGATTCGAGAGCTTTATCCACATCCTTCGCTGTGTTTAGCTCCGTCTTCAGGTCTATCGCATTGTTGAGCTCATCTTGGAAGACCCTAATATTGGCACCAGGGGGAACAAGTCTCGTCATAGGAGTAATAGAATGTGGCGACATTGATATTGAAGCAATCAACGGAAGGTGATCTGATGTTAGTTCGTACTTTTACCGCACCGTGAGCAAATTGCTGGCTATGCCCTTGTACATGAATAATCAATACAAAATTAAAACAAAAAAGACAAAAGACTTGCGGTGAGTGCATATAAAATTACCTGAGGGTTTATCGCAAACTAAGTTTATATTCTTGGCTTCACAGGGGAACGACCGCTTGTTTGCACCGTATTCCTCTTATATTCCTCTTATACTTATATTAATTTTAAACATATTTTTTTAAGTCTAGATTATTATCATTATTATTTCTTTTCTTAAATTTTTCATTGTTTTGTGAGAAAATAAACTAATTCTTTGTATTATAGTGTATAACCAAAAAAGGAAGAGCTTGAGCAGAATTAAAATGAAAAACAAAGAACAGAAATCATCTTTTCCAATTGCTCCGCCGCTCTATATCTTCCTACGTCTGTCCACGTCATACACATTTACAATCGCCTATGCGTATACATGTATGTATATACGCATTTTTTTGGGTGGATCGACGCAATAGCTAGATGCAAACACCGATGACTCATCAAGCCAAAACAGCTGGTTTATATATTTTCTTTTATTTTGTTTTGCTTAATCAGTGTCAACTGGATGCGTGATACGCAATCAGACCAGACGATAAATTAAATCCATATTTTAGGTTTTTAATGAGACAGTTATGCCCATGTCTTTCGGCTCACAGACGAGGAAATGGCACCCAGGCATATAAACTGATGAATAGGCTTATAAACTGATGAATGGCACCGTATCTGATCCAAAAAAAAAATATATAGATCAGATGCCACACTATCACTACAAATTTATAAATCTAATGAAAAAATGAAAATGTAACTTAATATACGGCACTTTTTCTTATATAATAACTTTAAGTGCACTACATGCACAATTACACAAATTTTTTTCGATGCAAACAATATTTATTGCAAATACGTCTACTCGCCTTGACTGATGCAATAGGAAAGAAAGTGCCTAGCTCATCCACTACCTTGGTACCAATTTCCCAGTATTTTGCTACAATTAAAAGTTCATGTCATTGCCTATTACACTGGAAATTTTCCCCAGGGTTTCTACTGCCATCGTTTACTTTCATAAATTTTCTTTTACCTCGATAGCAACGATTTCCTCTATAGGTGTAGCTAAACATGCCTCAATGTACAAAGATAAAACAAAAAAATTACAAAATATCCCTTATAATGTATTAATGTATAATTATTTCATATCTGTTTTTTTATATTATTAATAGCTTTTTAAACCATAATTTTATTCCATATCATTGATAACCATTATGTTATCTACTACTAATTTCACTCGAAGTATCGGTATCGTTTCGTACAGTTGTAAGTGCAATTTCGGATTTTCTGTAAAATCTTTTCAAAGAGATAAGGACAAATTCACGATAGTGATTAAAACAGCTCTCAGTGACCTTATAAGTCACTGCAATATCAAATTTAAGTGAAAGTGGATAGTTTTAACCTGTTTAATCAAGTGACAACTTTTGCAAATTGGGTGCTCCGCTGCCCAACAGCACGTGGTGGCAATCATTCAGTGTTGCAAAGCCCAGGACGGCTTGGTTGGCCCGGGTATATGCATCGAGTAGCTACTCACAGCTACTCGTTTACTTGGTTCTAGCCTCGACTAGGATCTTGTTCTGGTGCATACTTCCAGGCGTTTGACCAATATGTCAAGCAAAGATGCCCTTGGTCCGGCATTTGTAGCTGCTGCGTTCGAGCTGTAAACTGGCGCTTTGGACTAGCAAGCTCCGCCTTCCAACAACAATAAAAGGAAGGCAAGCGAATCCAGCAAGAAGAAGAAAGTGAAACTAACTGGAAAAACAAAAGATTCCGACGACTCCAGTTCTGGAACTGAGCCTGGAGTAGCCAAAAGGAAGCCAGTTCGTAAGTCCACGCCTACAAAGCATCTACAAGATGGCCCCAGCACCAGCGAAGCAGCACGCGACAAGTTGAAAAACAACTCGTTTGCTTTGCTATCCAGCGACGATGACGACACCAGCGACGAATATGACACCGATGACAACAATAAGATAGCACCGGTACCCGAACCCAAGCCCTGGATCATCAAACCCCCTCCATTGTTTATCCCTGCCGTGACCAATATTAAGGCTCTGCTCAAGACAACCGCAGAGACTGTGGGCAACAGCAAGGATTTCTCCTACAAAGTAGGAAGGGACAACAAAATACGAGTGATGATGCCCGATAAGTCAAGCTATACGGCCCTCAAAGCTCATCATGATGCACACAACATCAGGTACCACACCTTCCAACCTCGAGATGAGCGCGCCTACAGAATCGTGGTAAAAGGCCTACATCATTCCACGAATCCCAACGACATCAAGGAAGCAATGTCAGAGATAGGCCACAACGTGAGAGACCTCCACTACGCCATCAGCCGCAACACCAAATTGCCAATGTCAATTTTCTTTATCAACTTGGAGCCAGCAACCAACAACAAAGAGGCATAAAAAATCAAGCGACTATGCAGATCAGTGGTAACAGTTGAGCCTCCGCTTAAGCAAAACGACGTAATCCAATGCTTCCGCTGCCAAGGGTTTGGGCACACTGCACTCACTGCGGAGGTGACCATGCCGCATCCTACAAAGACTGCGCCGGGTACAAGAAGGCCAAAGCCCATGCGTTACCTGCCGCTCCCCGTCATCAAAATCCAAACCACATGAGTACACCAGGAGTAGCAGCCAGTGTAAACGCAAACGTCAGCTTTGCGGATGCGCTCAGAGGAGGGAAACCATACACCCAAAGCCAAGTCCCACAACCAGAGCCTGTTACCGAAGAAGCCATGGAAGCCATGGTCACCCGCAAGGAGCTGATGATGGAAAAAGTTTTTACGCAGATGGCGCAAATGCTAGCCACGATCGTAGGCAAGCTATGCAAGTAAGGCTTATCCTCACTATATGGAACGCAAACGGCCTGTGCAAAAGCAGGTTGAGCATTATTGCAAGACCAACAGCACAGAAATACTATTAATTTCTGAGACTCATCTTACTGCCAAGTCATACTTCTCCATAAGAGGGAATGACCTCATACACGTCAACCACCCCAACGGGAGAGCTCGAGGCGGAGCTGCTATATTGATAAGAAACAACATCAGCTACACAGAGCTGCCAGCCATCCAGGAGGAGTGGGTCCAATGCGCACGTGTCCAATTGTGCACGACGTTGGGAAATATCACAATTGCCGCTGCCTACTGCCCACCAAGACACAACGCTAGTGATGCGGAATTTGGACAACTAATGGATAGGCTTGGCACCAGGTTTATTATAGGCGGTGACTTCAATGCCAAACAGTCCTCGTGGGGCTCCAGAGCCAACAACCCCAAAGGCAATGCGCTACTCAGGCAAATAGTGGAAAAAAACCTGAATTGTCACTCTGCAGGTACGCCAACATACTGGCCCACCGACCCCCAAAAGCTGCCAGACGTTCTGGACTTTGCCTTCTCTCGTGGCGTTGATCCCGGGAAAATACAAACGCTCCCTGAAAATTACCTCTTCTCAGATCACAGCGCGATCACGCTACTGATCAACGCCCCGGTACTGCTTAAGCCTTGCTGGAAAAAACTGATTTACAAGGCAACAGACACAGCCAAATTCCAAAACTGGCTGGTCTGCAACATCAACTCCAACCCGGTGTTGCATAGCACCCAGGATGTTGATGCTGCGGTTGAAAGCCTCATAGAAAACATACATTATGCAGCAGGATTTGCGGCCCCGAGAATCAGCCATCGCCCGAGGACACAGGATAGTGACATCCACCTCTGGAGTCCTCAAATTGCCAACTCTTGCAAGAGAAAAGACGGCTCAGACGAGTTTGGTTCCTCTCTAGAAACCCCAGAGATAAAACTGCATTTAATAGAGCAGCCAAGGCTCTTAAAGAGATGCTCGTCAGCCTGAGAACGAGTGCATTAGACACCTTCCTGGAGCAACTCCAACCCGGTGACTCCCAACACAACCTGTGGAAAGTTACTAGAGGAATTAAGAGGCCAACAAAAAGAGTTGCTCCAGTAAAAAAGTCAGATGGCAGTTGGTGCAGGTCCGAAGTGGACAGGGCCAACGCGTTTGCGGAATACCTGGAACATACCTGCACGGCATTCTCGAGATGTTCCCCGGAGAAAGCCGCCGAAACCGATCACCTTCTCTCACAAAACTCCCCGGAAACAGGCCATATACTCCCAGTCCTGGAAGAGGAAACAAAGGACTGCACAGCGGCGCTGAGGAACAGCAAAGCGCCAGGCGATGATGGTATCAGTGCAACTGCACTAAAGTTACTACCACCTATTTGTATAGAGGCTATCACCAAACTATACAATAGATGCTTTGAGATTGGGCCCTTTCCAGCGCAATGGAAACGAGCCCAGGTAGTTATGATACCTAAGCCTGGCAAACCTGAAGCCAATCTTGCCTCCTATCGTCCGATCAGTTTGCTGGCAATTCTCTGCAAAATACTCGAAAGAGTATTTCTGCGTAGAGTGTTGCCAGTATTGGACGAGGCTGGTTTGATCCCTGATCACCAGTTTGGCTTCAGGCGCTGTCACGGAACCCCGGAACAATGCCATAGAGTAGTTCAATGCATACTCGAGGCGTTTGAAAACAAGAAATACTGCTTTGCCGTTATGCTTGACGTCAAGCAAGCCTTCGACAAAGTCTGGCACCCTGGGCTTCTGCAGAAAATCAAGTCCAATCTGCCCCCAGCACACTATGCATTCCTTGCTTCATACATAGAAGGCAGAACCTTCAAAGTAAAATGTGGAGAAGTCCTCTCCTCCACAAACAAAGCCCATAAAAGCGGGCGTTCCACAAGGCAACGTTCTGGGCCCACTTTTGTACAGCATATATACGGCCGATCTCCCGATAGTGCGACACAGCATTCCTCACCACGGCAGAGACGCCCAAGGAGGCCTCTCAACTTTTGCAGGAGCAACTAGACCTAGTTGACAGTTGGCAGAGGAGGTGGAATATTGTGGTCAATGGAGATAAATCCACCGCTACCACATTCTCTCTAAGATGGATACTGCCCACCAGTTTTCCTAGGCGGAAACGCAATACCCAAACAACCCACGCCCAAATACCTCGGCATGACGCTGGACAGGAGACTCACCTGGAGACCTCACCTAATAAAAAAGAAGAAACAGGCAGAGAAAAAGCTCAAAGCTTACTATTGGCTAATGGGCCGTACGTCCAGATTAGGCACCCGCTCCAAAATCCCAATATACAAGGCAATAATAAAGCCAATCTGGACGTACGGCATCCAACTCTGGGGTACTGCTAGCCGAAGCAATCGTAGGATGATTCAATCATTACAAAATAAGACACTTCGCATTGCAACTAACGCCCACATCTTTCATGACAACATCAGCATCCATAGCGCCCTCCAATTCCCATGGGTCAAAGACGAGATAGTGCGAAGCAGTTCCAACTACATCACACGACTTCACCTCCACGAAAATCACCTTGCCATTGGTCTGCTAGACAATAGCAACTCCATAAGAAGGCTTCAAAGAAGGCATCCCTTGAACCTTCCCTGGGACCCCACTCCCTAGATCTCGGATCCACTTTAATAACCCCACCAAATGAAATAACTATTTGTTAAGTTCTCCTCCACAAAATTTAATAATTGTCACTTAAGGACGGCTCTTAAATAAAAATGCTTACCAAAGCCAAAAAAAAAAAAAATAAATATTGGGTGCAACAGTGTTCCAGTCTGAAATCGGTATCGGTATCGTACGCTTGTGTAGTGAATTTTCGGTCCCGGTAATTGACTAAAATCTCGTTTAAGAGATAAAGACAAGTCCACGATAGTGGCAAAAACAGTTCACAGTGACCACATAAGTGTCTGCAATACCAAATTCCTGTGAAAGTGGATTGTACAAACATAATAATCTAAGTGAAAACTTCAGTAAATTGGGTGCTCCGCTGCCCAAACTGACGTGGTGCAACCATACAGTGTTGCAAAGCCCAGGACAATTTGGTTGGAAGCCCGGATATATGCATCGAGTAGCTACTCACAGCTTCTCGAATACTTGGTTCTAGCCCAGACTAGGATCTTGTTCTTCTGCATATTTCCGGGCGTTTCATCAATATGTCAAAGAAAGACATTCTTGGTGCGGGTCTTCTTGCTGCTGCGTTCGAGCCGTCTTGTAGTAACCGCGTAATAATGGGAACAAATACCACTACTACAAGCACCAACTCGTTTGTACACGAAGCCTCAGTTGTTCCCACTACCTCGGCAGCTACGTTCTCAGTAGCATCAACATCAACCGCATGTTGCACGACTACCTCCTCGTCTGGAGGAATCTATTGATTTGGCAACGAGTCAATATTAAGTAGCAGCGTTGTAACAGAATCTTTTGTCCTAGACAAAGCGCAGCATAAGGCCCAGACGCGTAAGCGCAAAGTAAAAAAGCCTCTGTCGCCAAAGATCCACGAATCTAAGAGACGTACACGTTTCGCCCCTCAAAGAAACATACAATCAGCAACTAATAGATTTAGTCTGCTTAGCAGTGGCACGGAGGAAGAGGAAGATTTGAACAACAACGACGACGCTGAGGGTATGTCTATCGGGTCAGCCACTTCACTCATAAATCAAACGCCTCACAGAGCTAAGACTAATAAAAAATTAAATGACGAAGAAGATGCGGACATCCCTGCCATACCAGCAAGATCCCGAATTCCACCAATCACCATTCCAGGTGTTAAAGATCTGCCAATGCTCATGGATTTGCTTAAGGTAAATAACCTTCACGGAGTCGAAAAGTCTGAGCTAAGAACCTCTGCTGGCGGCATCACTCGAGTGTATCCCAGGGATACCGATACATTCAGAAGAATTCAGGCTCTGTTCGATAAGGTGAAGTTGGAATACTTCACCTACCAGCTCAATGAGGACCGACCCTATAAAATTGTAGTCAAGGGGCTACACTACTCCACGCTGCACTCCGTAATTAGGAGTGAACTAAAAAATCTGGGATTTGATGCAATACATATATATTGCCCGGACAATACAAGCAGAGCAGAGAAGGCAATCAATCTGTTCTTCATTAACATCGCTCCGGGCTGCAACAAAACCGCCCTAAAAAATATCAGGTTTCTGGCTGGCCAAAGATGTGATATCGAAGAAACTCGCAAAAAGGAGCAGAAAACACAGTGCTCTAGATGCCAAAACTTCGGTCATACAGCAAAATACTGTCGTAAGACTCCGGTATGTGTAAAATGTGCTGAACACCACAAATCCACAGAATGCACACTTCCCGACTCTGCAAGCACTACATGCGCTAACTGCGGCCTAGACCATCCGGCTAACTACAAAGGTTGTCGTGCCTATCAATCTTACGTAGCTCGCAACCAGCGTAAGCCTAGCCCACATACTGCACAGCAGCCAGCCACTCGGATGAGAGCAGGAAACGCACTACATCCAAACCAACATGCACCAGCAGCTCATTCAGCTTCCTTTCGTAACACCAATGGGTTCACTTATGCACAAATGGTTGGTGGCCACCACAACACACCAAACGACTGGCCAACTGTTGGAGCAGCTACACGATCACAGCCACAGATCCATCCACAGCGAATAACCTACAAACAACGCGCAACGCACTGGCAAGATGTGACATCGCCTCAGCAGCGGGTACCAGAGCCACTCAACTCCCAGGCGTCTGAGCTCAGTGACTTGATTGCATCCATAAAAACGCTGAATGAAACAGTAAGTCGCCTTGCAAGAATGCAAGAGGAAATGGTACGCATGCAGTCCAAAATGCTGGACCTTCTCACCGCGCGTACCCAAAAATGAATCCTCAACAGTTAAAAATGATGTGTTGGAACGCCAGAGGAGCCTCCAACAAACTGCGCGAAATTGAGCTGTTCGTGCAGATACACGATATACATATAATCCTACTCAGCGAGACCCAGCTCCAAAATACAAACACCATTAAAATGAATGGGTTCTCTTGCTACACAGCTAACTATCCCTCTCCGAACCATGGGCGCGGTGGTGCCGCTATTCTTATCAGGAACAACCTTCAACATTTCCCAATCATGCCGACTTGCACTCCATCCATACAACTGGCTAAGGCCATTGTCACCACTGGAATAGGAGAAGTAGAGATTGGGGCAATCTACTGCCCCCCCAACGCTCATTTCACAAGATCAGATATACATGACGTCGAGCATTGCGCAAGCTCAAAGTATATAATTGCAGGGGACTGGAACGCACACCACCAGGTCTGGGGAGCCTCCAGATCCAACACAAGAGGCAGGGAGCTCATGGAATTTGCACTTGCGTCATCGGCACAAATATTAGCAACAGGCAGCCCAACAAGATATCCCGACAATGTCCGCCAACGCCCCACATGCATCGACTTTGGCATATACAAAGGAATCCAGCACTGGAAACTGCATGTCACACAACACACAGCCCTAAGCTCGGATCACTTGCCACTTGTGATCACGCTTGATGCCTCTGCAACGACATATCCTCGGGCAACAAGATTAGTCAACAGCAATACCGATCTGAGAGTGTTCAAAATGCGACTGAACGATACACTAGATCCAGAGATTGAGCTCCAAACTGACCAGGATATCGACAACGCACTGCAACTGTTCACCGAAAAAATTTACGAGGCCTCCGCAGATGCTCAAAGATCGGTCACACGCCACACAAGACTCCAAACTGGTCAGTTCAAGTTGACAACTGAATTGCGTAACCTTCTTCTTGAAAAGCGCAGATTGAGGAGAATATACATGAGAACACGACACCCAGAGGACAAGACAAGCTGGCACCGCGCAAGTAATCAACTCAAGCAAGAGCTCAATCGACAACGCACGCAATTATTTGAAAACATGCTGGAGAATATGGGCACGAACTCGGATGCCAATTTTTGTCTCTGGAAGGCCACCAGAAATAGTAGACGACAACCAAGTCGATTCAGTGCCATCAAAAATACTTTCGGTAACTGGTGTCGATCCGATCAAGAGCAAGCGGATACTTTCGCAGTACATCTTGAAAACCGTTTCAAGCCACATGACTTTGTCTCAGACGAAGATCTATATGCCACCAACCTTTGCCTGTCAGCCCCATTACAACTTGACCTGCCAGAGGAAGGTTTTGTTCGTGAAGAAGTGGTAGCTATTATTCAACGTCTAAAGCCAAACAAAGCCCCGGGACGCGACAGAATATGCAATCGCACGCTGAAGGCTCTGCCGGAAAGAGCAATAGATTTCTTGGTAACGATTTTTAATTGCATAATGAGGCTGCAGCATTTTCCTTCAACTTGGAAGATAGCAGAGGTTGTTATGATCCAGAAGCCAGGAAAACCAGAAGCGGATCCAGAATCATATCGACCAATTAGCCTGCTGCCCTCGGTCTCCAAGATCTGGGAAAGGCTTCTTATAGCCAGGCTGGCAATCATCGCAGAGACCCGGAATGTTATACCAGATCACCAATTTGGCTTCCGCTCGGGCCATGGTACTGCAGAGCAACTCCATAGAGTTACCGACCACATTCTGAAAGCCTTTGACCAGCGAGAATACTGCAATGCAGTTCTAATTGACATTGAGCAGGCGTTCGACAGAGTCTGGCACCCTGGACTCCTGCAGAAAGTGAAGTTGACTCTTCCTTCACCCTATTTCGGTCTGATACGATCCTACTTGGAGGGTCGTTCTTTCAGAGTCATGTTCAGAGCAGGGCTGTCTCCCCCTCACCCAGCTCTTGCAGGAGTTCCACAAGGAAGCGTTTTAGGACCGTTTTTGTTTAGCCTGTTTGCTGCCGACATACCTTTCCCGGATGCTCAAACCCTTGGAGTCACGCAATCGTCGCTCTTGTTGGCCTCATATGCCGATGATGTGTGCATGATGACCTCATCAAAATCACCACAAATGGCCGCACATGCTGCACAGGCATACATAGACGATCTTGTAAACTGGGCCAGAAGATGGAATGTAAAGATCAATGCTACGAAGAGCTCCAACATGTGCTTCACCCTCTGCCGACTGCAGCCTCCCATTATACAAATTCACGGCGTGCCATTGCTCCAACCAACAAAAGTCACCTACCTGGGACTCACACTGGACAGAAGGCTGACGTTTAAGGCCCATATCAAAAAAACGGTAGCAACATGCCGCAACAGGCTGCGCCAAATGAATTGGCTTCTCAGCGGGAACAGCAAGTTGTCACTGCGTAGTAAGCGCACTATATTACAAGCAATTGTGTTTCCAATATGGAGATATGGGATGCAGGTCGGGGGTACCGCCTGCCTGAGCAATAGGAGAATCGTGCAGAGACTGCAGAACCGAGCCATGCGGCTCATCACAGGATGCCCATGGTTCGTAAGAAACTCGACTCTCCACCGGGATCTAAATCTAGCAACTGTGGAAGAGCAACTCTGTTTCTTTTCCAGCAGATACAACGCTCGACTCCTAAACCATGCAAACCGGCATGCACAAAACCTGGCACGTTCACGGCCCATCAGGAGACTAAGGAGGAGACATTTTGCAAGTCTCCTCATACACTAATAAGTTACCTTAAGAAGCAAACACAAAGTCAGCCAAGTTCTCCGAACCATGAGATATTTTAATTGTAAGAAAACATGTTATTTAGAGCATACTTAGAACGCTCGTCCGGAGGAATCTATTTATTTGGCAACGAGTCAATATTGAGAAGCAGCGTTGTTACAGGATCTCTTGTCCTAAACAATGCGCAGCATAAGGCTCAAAAGCGTAAGCGCAAAGTAAAAAAGCCCCTCCCCTCAAAGAGACCGACAATCAGCAACTAACTAATTTAGTCTGCTTAGCAGCGACTCGGAGGAAAATATGAACAACAACGACGAAGCTGAGGGTATGTCTATCGGGTCAGCCACTTCGCTCATAATCCAACCGTCTCACAGAGCTAAGACTATTACAAAATTAAATGATGAAGAAGATGTGGACATCCCTGCCACACCAGCAAAATCCCGAATTCCACCAATTACCAATCCGGGTGTTAAAGATCCGCGAATGCTCATGGATTTGCTTAAGACAAATAACATTCACGGAGTCGAAAATTCTGAGTTCTGAGACGGAAAAAAGAAAAAGAAACTCGCAAAAAGGAGCAGAAAACACAGTGCTCTAGATGCCAAAACTTCGACCATACAGCAAAATACTGTCGTAAGATTCCGGTATGTGTAAAATGCGAGAACACCACAAATCCGCAGAATGCACACTGCCCGAATTAGCAAGCACTACATGCGCTAATTGCGGCCTGGAACATCCGGTTAACTACAAAGGTTTTCGTGTCTATCAATTTTACGTAGCTCTCAACCAGCGAAAGCCCAGTCTACAAACTGCACAGCAGCCAGCCACTCGGATGAGAGCAGGAAGCGACATCCACGACATCCAAACCAATATGCACCTGCAGCTCATTAAGCTTCCTCTCGTAACACCAATGGGCCCAGTGATGCACAAATGGATGGTGGCCACCACAACACACCAAACGACTGGCCAACTGTTGGAGCAACTACACGATCACAGCCACAGATCCATCCACAGCGAATAACACACAAACAACGCGTAACGCACTGGCAAGATGTGACATCACCTCAGCAGCGGGTACCAGAGCCACACAACTTCCAGGCGTCAGCTCAGAGCCCCCCAACGCTCACTTGAAAAAATCAGATATGCATGACGTCGAGCTCACAGTATATAATTGCAGGGGACTGGAACGCAAACCACCAGGTGTGGGGAGCCTCCAGATCCAACACAAGAGGCAGGGAGCTCATGGAATTTGCACTTGCGTTATCGGCACAAATAATAGCAACAGGCAGCCCAACAAGATATCCCGACAATGTCCGCCAACGCCCCACATGCATCGACTTCGGCATGTACAAAGGAATCCAGCACTGGAAACTGCATGTCCCACAACACACAGCCCTAAGCTCGGATCACTTTCCGCTTGTCATCACGCTTGATGCCGCTGCAACGACATATTCTCGGGCAACAACATATTCTTAGTCAACAGCAACACCGATCTTAGATTGTTCAAAATGCGACTGAACGATGCATTAGAACCAGCGACTGAGCTCCAAACTGACCAGGATATCGACATCGCACTGCAACTGTTCACCGAAAAAATTTACGAAGCCTCCGCAGATGCTCAGAGATCGGTCACACGCCACACAGACTTCAAACTGGTTAGTTCGAGTTGACAACCGAGTTGCGTAACCTTCATCTAGATAAGCGCAGATTGAGGAGAATATATATGAGATCACGACACTCAGAAAAAGTAATCAACTCAAGCAAGACCTCAATCGACAACTCACGCATTTATTTGAAAACATGCTGGAGAATATGGGTACGAACTCGGATGCCAATTTTTGTCTCTGGAAGGCCACCAGAAATAGTAGATGACAACCAAGTCGATATAGTCCTATTATAAATACTCTCGGTAATTGGTGTCGATCCGAGCAAGAGCAAGCGGATACTTTCGCAGTACATCTTGAAATCCGTTTCAGGCCACATGACTGTCTCCCCCTCACCCAGTTCTTGCAGGAGTTCCACAAGAAAGCGTTCTGGGTCCGTTTCTATTTAGCCTGTTTGCTGCTGACATATCCTTCCCGGATGCTCAAACCCTTGGATTCACGCAATCGTCGCTCCTGTTGGCCTCATATGGCGATGATGTGTGCATGATGACCTCAACAAAATCACCACAAATGGCCGCAGACAATGCACAGGCAAACATCGACGATCTTGTAAACTGGGCCAGCAGATGGAATGGGAAGATCAATGCTACGAAGAGCTTTAACATGTACTTCACCCTCTGCCGATTTCAGCCTCCCGTAATACAAATTCACGGCGTGCCTTTGCTCCAACCAACAAAAGTCACCTACCTGGGCCAAATAAATTGGCTACTCAGTAGGAACAGCAAGTTGCCACTGCGCAGTAATCGCACTATCTTACGAACAATTGTATCTCCAATATGGAGATATGGGATGCAGGTCTAGGGTACCGCTTCTCTGAGCAACAGGAGAATCGTGCAGAGAAGGCAGAACCGAGCCATGCGGCTTATCACAGGAAGCCCATGGTTCGTAAGGAACTCGACTCTCCACCGTGATTTTAACCTTGCAACTATGGAAGAGCAACTCTGTTTCTTCTCCAGCAGATACAATGCTCGACTCCTAAACCATGCAAACCGACATGCACAAACCTGGCTAATTCACGGTCCATAAGGAGATTAAGGAGAAGACAGTTTGCAAGTCTCTTCGTACACTAACAAGTAACCTTAAGGCAAAACACCAAGTCGCCTACATACATAGCTTTATAAATAAGTTCTTTGAACCATGTAATATTTTATTTGTAAGAAAACATGTTATTTAGAGCATATTTGGAATGCTAATTATAACATTTTAATAATAAAACAAAAAAAAATAAAAATAGTATTGGGCCGCAAATTATGTCCCACAACTGCAGAAACAAGAACTTTCTTCTCGCGTCTACATCGCTTATAAAAATTGATTCTTCGTATTCGACAACGCTTACTACTTAAGGGCTTAAACGTTTTTGGTTGATTTATATTTGAAGTAGAATGTTGTAAATCTGGGTATATTGTCGTATTTGGTAAAGTTTGATTTGTGACTTCAGCATCTTCATCTAATTCGTTCCTAGTTTAAGTAGTTTTTTTGAATAGCTACAATTTGTACAAGATGGCTTATAAGAATTGGCTTGACAATAACCATAACAGAAAACTTTTCGTTCTGCTTCGCAATCCTGGTAGCGGTGTCCTTCTTTTTTGCAATTCCAGGAAGTTAAACTAATTCCAGACACTTCAACTTCACTAATAGTCTCAGCTTGAGGGTCTGGATCATAATCCGTGTGCACGTCTATAGCATGCACTTATCGACGAGGAGTTGGCCGAGGAATCTGTTCTCGAATCTTTGAGACTGATTGCATAAAGACCTCTATTCTCCGAGCAAGATGCCGAAGTTGAAGTCATGCTGAATTTGTGGCAATAGATTTGATCGCAACAATTCTAACAACGACGAATTTGGTAAAGGTCTGGACAGTTGATCTGCTAACTTTACCACAGACTCATAAAAGTTATCTTTCTGTTTACGGCCATAAATTGCCGCTTAAATAAATAAATAAATGTCAACGTCTGTCCGTTCTTCTTTGAATTGAATACGCAACGCTCTACATAAATCCGAGCAAACTATATAGGAAACACCTATATGATAACGCCAGAACCAATAGTTTGCGCTACTTTCAAACAAATGACTAACATGCCTAGCTCACAGTTCCACATTGTCATTCAATGTTTCAGCTGTTAGGGCCTCCACACGATAAATAAAATCCTCCAACGTCATACGTAATGGACCCGAAAACCTAATTTTCCAATTATTTATAATATGACTAAGTCGATCTGGAGGCAACTCCTCTGATACTACAAAAATTCTTCGCATAGGTTCAATTATTGGTTAAGAAGCTTCAGCTGAATGCCAAACTGGATTCTGTCTTGACATTTCAACGTTGTTAATTTGCGCTGTGAAAGCAGAAAAAAGCTTCGAAATACTGACTGTAAAGCTTGGGTCAGTGCACCTGTCTGTCTTTCGGTGCCTGCCGCCATTGAATCGGTAATCGTTTGCTGTATTTCTCTCACTGTAGGCGATAAGCGCGATACGTCAACTTGTGCTATGCTTGTTGTATGCTTTTAAAATGATTTCATTAAAATGGTCAGTAAGCAGTTACGTCACTATGACTTGACTCCAACAATAATGTAATCACATTTTAAAAGCTTAATTTATGTTTTATCATGTATAATCAGGCTAAACATAGCGGTAACATAAGGAATAGACCAGCAACATTCCAGCATTGCGTTAAATCTGACCAATAGATATATAGCAACATACAATACTTATTCAGTTTTTCTCAAAGAAATTCGGTAGCCTTTTCTGAAGTGGTCAGTGCACAGGTAATGCCTTACGCCTCAATCCAAACAAAATTGTGATATCCTTTGAAAATAACTGCTTAAATATTATTATATATTTTATTGTTTCCAGTTTAACAAAGCGGTACGTGCGGCAGATGCCAGCAAAATGTCCTGCCTTGTTTTACCTATGACAAGAAAAAATGCAAATAACATTTTTTCAAGAGAGTATAAAAGTGCTACGTTGTGTGGTGCTTTAGCCTGCTGAATTCAACGGTAGGCAGCAGAATAATTTCGCTGACCTAAGTCCAGAAGTAACTAAACATATGTAACTTCTAACAATTCAACATAAACGGCATCTATGATTGTGGATGATAACGGAAATGTATGTACAATACATTCGATCCAGTTGATCTCCACTAATACGTTCTTCTTTTTTTTTGCTTTGTTAATTTTGTCAGCTGTTGTATGACACAAAGCTTGTGTATATGGACCGCCTAAGAGGCTGCTTCAGGCCCTTAGTTGGCCGCCAAAATAACAATAATATATAATAATTATTAAATTGTAACATATTATATAGGTAAATGTTGGAATGTTGTAGTCGATCAGATCACGCGATTTATTTCCGGCTCTAGGTCATCGGCAATTGGGAGTGGGGTAAAAGACCACATCACTACTATATTACTCCAATATCCAAATTATTGTTACTAAAAATTACGCGTCTAATGGACAGGATAAGGGATAGGGGAACAAGGAAAACAAATGCATTAGCTTAATCAATACAAAATCAAAACAAAAAAGACAAAAGAATTGCGGTGAGTGCATATAAAATTGCCTGAGGGTTTATCGCAAACTATGTTTATACTCTTGGCATAACAGGGGAACGACCGCTTGTTTGCACCGTATTCCTCTGTCTTTCTTTGCACTTCACTTTACTTAACTGTTAGAATGTAAAATAACATATTAAAAAAAATAGCACAAAGAAAAGTACTAACTTATATTAATTTTCAACATATTTTTTTAAATCTAGATTATTATCATTATTATTTCTTTTCTTAAATTTTTCATCGTTTTGTGAGAAAATAAACTAATTCTTTGTATTATAGTGTATAACCAAAAAAGGAAGAGCTTGAGCAGAATTAAAATGAAAAACAAAGAACAGAAATCATCTCTTCCAATTGCTCCGCCGCTCTATATCTTCCTACGTCTGTCCACGTCATACATATTTACAATCGCCTATGCGTATACATGTATGTATATACGCATTTTTTTGGGTGGATCGACGCAATAGCTAGATGCAAACACCGATGACTCATCAAGCCAAAACAGCTGGTTTATATATTTTCTTTTATTTTGTTTTGCTTAATCAGTGTCAACTGGATGCGTGATACGCAATCAGACCAGACGATAAATTAAATCCATATTTTAGGTTTTTAATGAGACAGTTATGCCCATGTCTTTCGGCTCACAGACGAGGAAATTGCACCCAGGCATATAAACTGATGAATAGGCTTATAAACTGATGAATGGCACCGTATCTGATCCAAGAAAAAATATATAGATCAGATGCCACACTATCACTACAAATTTATAAATCTAATGAAAAAATGAAAATGTAACTTAATATACGGCACTTTTTCTTATATAATAACTTTAAGTGCACTACATGCACAATTACACAAATTTTTTTCGATGTAAACAATATTTATTGCAAATACGTCTACTCGCCTTGACTGATGCAATAGGAAAGAAAGTGCCTAGCTCATCCACTACCTTGGTACCAATTTCCCAGCATTTTGCTACAATTAAAAGTTCGTGTCATTGCCTTTGACACTGGAAATTGCCCCCAGGGCTTCTACTGCCATCGTTTACTTTCTTAACTTTTCTTTTGCCATGATAGCAATGATTTCCTCTATAGGTGTAGCTAAACATGCCTCAATGTACAAAGATAAAACAAAAAAATTACAAAATATCCCTTATAATGTATTAATGTATAATTTCTTTATATCTGTTTTTTTATATTATTAATAACTTTTTAAACCATAATTTAATTCCATATCATTAATAAGTTTATGTTATCTACTACTACTTTCTGCCTTTCGAGTCTACTTCTACAATCTTTTTATTATGTTTTTATTTTTAAAGCCAATTGTGACTGTTAATAGCAACTTATACTATAGTGAAATTAAAAACATTCAACCTAATATATACAGCTGTACATACTTAAACCTAGATAATAGGATACATGACTGAGAAATTGACGGTTAGATGGCTCAACTGGGTAGGTGAGTTGGGTGAACTCTCAGGAGTCTCCTTCTTACCCTTGCTCTGAAATGCCGACCCCCTCTCAGGAGTCTTCGTGCTAATTGGTTCGGATGATGTGCAAGTTTTTCCAGGTATACGGCAGCTTGACGGTTGATCGTATCTCCGATTTTAGGAATCTGGAGCTCTTTTTCAATGTCTTTGTTGAGTATGTACCATGCAGCTCCAGACATCCATCGCAAAATTTGAAATTGGGCAACTCGTATTTTGCTGAGGTTCGACCTTGCTGCAATGCCGTTTACCTGGATACCATGTCTCCATATGGGTGCCAGAATGACTTTATAGATGTTGGCCTTGTTCTTCAGGGATAACTTGTTCCTAGGATTAAGCAGCCAAGCCATGCTGTTCGCCTTTGTCTTAAGGCGACCAGCTATTTGTGTGATGTGGTGCTGGAAAGTCAGCCGTTTATCTAGGGTGACTCCAAGGTATTTGTGAGCACTCTTCTAGGCTAGGAGCTCACCATGTAAGTATACCCCAGGAAAGGTTCCTTTTCTGAGAGTGTAGGTGACTGATACACACTTTTTGGGGCTTATGCCAATGTTCCATCTACAGGCCCAGTCTTCAAAGCTTTTCAGATAAATCTGGAGAAGATCTGTGGCAGTGTAGACACTTTTGTTCTTTTGGCGAGAATTGCAGTGTCGTCTGCAAAGGTGGCAATTAGTATGTTGTTGGAGTCCAAGATTGACAATTTGTCACCAGACGGCATGTCATGCGTGTATAAGCTGTAAAGAGTTGGGGTACACCAGCTCTGACTCGCTTTGCTCCAGAAGACACGCCGTCCTGGATTACTTCGAAGGAGCGCTCGTGAAGGAAACTTTTGATGATTAAGTAGAGCTGTGGGTTAAGCATTTCATTAATTTTGTACAGGAGTCCTGCATGCTACACTCTATCAAGTGCCTGCTGGATATCCAGATACGCTCCAACGACATACTCCTTTCGATGAAATTCATCGAGTGCAAAAGTTACAACTCGGTGCAGTTGCTCAAGCGTACCGTGTCTGAGCCTAAATCCAAACTGGAACTTTGGGATTGCGTTTTTGACCGCCATGGTCTCTAGAATCCTTCTCAAGATGCACCTCTCCAGAATTTTTCCAAGTGCTGGCAGGAGGCTTATAGGGCGATATGAGTCCAGTTCATGGTTTCTGGCTGGTTTTCCACTTTTGTGCAGCATGATAATGTTGGCCTTCTTCCAGGCACCTGGGAAGTGACCAAGTCGAAGAGCTGAATTGAAGATCAACACTATGAATAGCAAGGCTCTGTGAGGGAGTAGTTTGATAGAGCGATTATCAAACTGGTCCTTGCCTGGAGCCTTGTTATTACGAAGTGCTTTGACTTCCTTTTCCACTTCCGTAAGACTGATTGGGGCAACAGAAAGAGCCATCTGCAGGGGAGTCTCTAATTTTTCAGCAACAAGCTGTACTCTTCTTGGCGACGCTGTCTCAAAGGGCTGGAATCTATTTTCCAGGTTTTTTGCAAAAACTCTGTCCTGGGGGGATCTTGCCCAAGATCCGTCAGGCTTGCGAACTGGAAACTTTGGTGCAACTTGCCTCTTGAATCTTCTCGTAAGCTTCCAGAGCGCAAACTTTGAGCTTTCGTCAGGCGTAGCATTTTCCAGGAGGGTGTCTGAGGCTTCTCTTTTTAAAATGGCTAGGACCTTTCTAACCCTGTTTGAGATCCTGCCTCACAGTCCTTTGATTGCTGGGTCATTAGTTCTGAGGAACTCGCGTCTGAGGCGCTTCTTAATCGTTAGGAGTCCTATTGCTTCCGAAGAGAGGCTGAAGCTACTGTGCGCGTATCTAGTGGGAGGTGCATTAGCTGGGACCGCTATTCGGGCTGCATCTTTGGTCATTTCCATAAATGATTCGAGAGCTTTATCCACATCCTCCGCTGTGTTTAGCTCCGTCTTCAGGTCTATTGCATTGTTGAGCTCATCTTGGAAGACCCTAATATTGGCACCAGGGGGAACAAGTCTCGTCATAGGAGTAATAAAATGTGGCGACATTGATATTGAAGCAATCAACGGAAGGTGATCTTATGTTAGTTCGTACTTTTACCGCACCGTGAGCAAATTGCTGGCTATGCCCTTGTACATGAATAATCAATACAAAATCAAAACAAAAAAGACAAAAGACTTGCGGTGAGTGCATATAAAATTACCTGAGGGTTTATCGCAAACTAAGGTTATATTCTTGGCATCACAGGGGAACGACCGCTTGTTTGCACCGTATTCCTCTTATATTCCTCTTATACTTATATTAATTTTAAACATATTTTTTTAAATCTAGATTATTATCATTATTATTTCTTTTCTTAAATTTTTCATTGTTTTGTGAGAAAATAAACTAATTCTTTGTATTATAGTGTATAACCAAAAAAAGGAAGAGCTTGAGCAGAATTAAAATGAAAAACAAAGAACAGATATCATCTCACCCAATTGCTCCGCCGCTCTATATCTTCCTACGTCTGTCCACGTCATACACATTTACAATCGCCTATGCGTATACATGTATGTATATACGCATTTTTTTGGGTGGATCGACGCAATAGCTAGATGCAAACACCGATGACTCATCAAGCCAAAACAGCTGGTTTATATATTTTCTTTTATTTTGTTTTGCTTAATCAGTGTCAACTGGATGCGTGATACGCAATCAGACCAGACGATAAATTAAATCCATATTTTAGGTTTTTAATGACGACAGTTATGCCCATGTCTTTCGGCTCACAGACGAGGAAATTGCACCCAGGCATATAAACTGATGAATAGGCTTATAAACTGATGAATGGCACCGTATCTGATCCAAGAAAAAATATATAGATCAGATGCCACACTATCACTACAAATTTATAAATCTAATGAAAAAATGAAAATGTAACTTAATATACGGCACTTTTTCTTATATAATAACTTTAAGTGCACTACATGCACAATTACACAAATTTTTTTCGATGTAAACAATATTTATTGCAAATACGTCTACTCGCCTTGACTGATGCAATAGGAAAGAAAGTGCCTAGCTCATCCACTACCTTGGTACCAATTTCCCAGTATTTTGCTACAATTAAAAGTTCATGTCATTGCCTTTTACACTGGAAATTTTCCCCAGGGTTTCTACTGCCATCGTTTACTTTCATAAATTTTCTTTTACCCCGATAGCAACGATTTCCTCTATAGGTGTAGCTAAACATGCCTCAATGTACAAAGATAAAACAAAAAAATTACAAAATATCCCTTATAATGTATTAATGTATAATTATTTCATATCTGTTTTTTTATATTATTAATAGCTTTTTAAACCATAATTTTATTCCATATCATTGATAACCATTATGTTATCTACTACTACTTTCGGCCTTTCGAGTCTACTTCTTTTTTGAGTATGTACCATGCAGCTCCAGACATCCATCGCAAAATTTGAAATTGGGCAACTCGTATTTTGCTGAGGTTCGACCTTGCTGCAATGCCGTTTACCTGGATACCATGTCTCCATATGGGTGCCAGAATGACTTTATAGATGTTGGCCTTGTTCTTCAGGGATAACTTGTTCCTAGGATTAAGCAGCCAAGCCATGCTGTTCGCCTTTGTCTTAAGGCGACCAGCTATTTGTGTGATGTGGTGCTGGAAAGTCAGCCGTTTATCTAGGGTGACTCCAAGGTATTTGTGAGCACTCTTCTAGGCTAGGAGCTCACCATGTAAGTATACCCCAGGAGAGGTTCCTTTTCTGAGAATGTAGGTGACTGATACACACTTTTTGGGGCTTATGCCAATGTTCCATCTACAGGCCCAGTCTTCAAAGCTTTTCAGATAAATCTGGAGAAGATCTGTGGCAGTGTAGACACTTTTGTTCTTTTGGCGAGAATTGCAGTGTCGTCTGCAAAGGTGGCAATTAGTATGTTGTTGGAGTCCAAGATTGGCAATTTGTCACCAGACGGCATGTCATGCGTGTATAAGCTGTAAAGAGTTGGGGTACACCAGCTCTGACTCGCTTTGCTCCAGAAGACACGCCGTCCTGGATTACTTTGAAGGAGCGCTCGTGAAGGAAACTTTTGATGATTAAGTAGAGCTTTGGGTTAAGCATTTCATTAATTTTGTACAGGAGTCCTGCATGCTACACTCTATCAAGTGCCTGCTGGATATCCAGATACGCTCCAACGACATACTCCTTTCGATGAAATTCATCGAGTGCAAAAGTTACAACTCGGTGCAGTTGCTCAAGCGTACCGTGTCTGAGCCTAAATCCAAACTGGAACTTTGGGATTGCCTTTTTGACCGCCATGGTCTCTAGAATCCTTCTCAAGATGCACCTCTCCAGAATTTTTCCAAGTGCTGGCAGGAGGCTTATAGGGCGATATGAGTCCAGTTCATGGTTTCTGGCTGGTTTTCCACTTTTGTGCAGCATGACAATGTTGGCCTTCTTCCAGGCACCTGGGAAGTGACCAAGTCGAAGAGCTGAATTGAAGATCAACACTATGAATAGCAAGGCTCTATGAGGGAGTAGTTTGATAGAGCGATTATCAAACTGGTCCTCGCCTGGAGCCTTGTTATTACGAAGTGCTTTGACTTCCTTTTCCACTTCCGTAAGACTGATTGGGGCAACAGGAAGAGCCATCTGCAGGGGAGTCTCTAATTTTTCAGCAACAAGCTGTACTCTTCTTGGCGACGCTGTCTCAAAGGGCTGGAATCTATTCTCCAGGTTTTTTGCAAAAGCTTCAGCTATGTCCTGGATCCGTCAGGCTTGCGAACTGGAAACTTTGGTGCAACTTGCCTCTTGAATCTTCTCGTAAGCTTCCAGAGCGCAAACTTTGAGCTTTCGTCAGGCGTAGCATTTTCCAGGAGGGTGTCTGTGGCTTCTCTTTTTAAAATGGCTAGAACCTTTCTAACCCTGTTTGAGATCCTGTCTCACAGTCCTTTGATTGCTGGGTCATTAGTTCTGAGGAACTCGCGTCTGAGGCGCTTCTTAATCGTTAGGAGTCCTATTGCTTCCGAAGAGAGGCTGAAGCTACTGTGCGCGTATCTAGTGGGAGGTGCATTAGCTGGGACCGCTATTCGGGCTGCATCTTTGGTCATTTCCATAAATGATTCGAGAGCTTTATCCACATCCTCCGCTGTGTTTAGCTCCGTCTTCAGGTCTATCGCATTGTTGAGCTCATCTTGGAAGACCCTAATATTGGCACCAGGGGGAACAAGTCTCGTCATAGGAGTAATAGAATGTGGCGACATTGATATTGAAGCAATCAACGGAAGGTGATCTGATGTTAGTTCGTACTTTTACCGCACCGTGAGCAAATTGCTGGCTTTGCCCTTGTACATGAATAATCAATACAAAATCAAAACAAAAAAGACAAAAGAATTGCGGTGAGTGCATATAAAATTACCTGAGGGTTTATCGCAAACTAAGTTTATATTCTTGGCATCACAGGGGAACGACCGCTTGTTTGCACCGTATTCCTCTGTCTTTCTTTGCACTTCACTTTACTTAACTGTTAGAATGTAAAATAACATATTAAAAAAAATAGCACAAAGAAAATTACTAACTTATATTAATTTTCAACATATTTTTTTAAATCTAGATTATTATCATTATTATTTCTTTTCTTAAATTTTTCATTGTTTTGTGAGAAAATAAACTAATTCTTTGTATTATAGTGTATAACCAAAAAAAGGAAGAGCTTGAGCAGAATTAAAATGAAAAACAAAGAACGGAAATCATCTCTTCCAATTGCTCCGCCGCTCTATATCTTCCTACGTCTGTCCACGTCATACACATTTACAATCGCCTATGCGTATACATGTATATATATACGCATTTTTTTGGGTGGATCGACGCAATAGCTAGATGCAAACACCGATGACTCATCAAGCCAAAACAGCTGGTTTATATATTTTCTTTTATTTTGTTTTGCTTAATCAGTGTCAACTGGATGCGTGATACGCAATCAGACCAGACGATAAATTAAATCCATATTTTAGGTTTTTAATGAGACAGTTATGCCCATGTCTTTCGGCTCACAGACGAGGAAATTGCACCCAGGCATATAAAGTGATGAATAGGCTTATAAACTGATGAATGGCACCGTATCTGATCCAAAAAAAAATATATAGATCAGATGCCACACTATCACTACAAATTTATAAATCTAATGAAAAAATGAAAATGTAACTTAATATACGGCACTTTTTCTTATATAATAACTTTAATTGCACTAAATGCACAATTACACAAATTTTTTTCGATGTAAACAATATTTATTACAAATACGTCTACTCGCCTTGACTGATGCAATAGGAAAGAAAGTGCCTAGCTCATCCACTACCTTGGTACCAATTTCCCAGCATTTTGCTACAATTAAAAGTTCGTGTCATTGCCTTTGACACTGGAAATTGCCCCCAGGGTTTCTACTGCCATCGTTTACTTTCTTAACTTTTCTTTTGCCATGATAGCAATGATTTCCTCTATAGGTGTAGCTAAACATGCCTCAATGTACAAAGATAAAACAAAAAAATTACAAAATATCCCTTATAATGTATTAATGTATAATTTCTTCATATCTGTTTTTTTATATTATTAATAACTTTTTAAACCATAATTTAATTCCATATCATTAATAACTTTATGTTATCTACTACTACTTTCTGCCTTTCGAGTCTACTTCTACAATCTTTTTATTATGTTTTTATTTTTAAAGCCAATTGTGACTGTTAATAGCAACTTATACTATAGTGAAATTAAAAACATTCAACCTAATATATACAGCTGTACATACTTAAACCTAGATAATAGGATACATGACTGAGAAATTGACGGTT
Organism: Hirtodrosophila trivittata; assembly: GCA_035045065.1. NCBI lineage: Eukaryota > Metazoa > Arthropoda > Insecta > Diptera > Drosophilidae > Hirtodrosophila > Hirtodrosophila trivittata. Next base: position 60,337 of record JAWNNK010000264.1, read on the forward strand.
AGATGGCTCAACTGGGTAGGTCAGTTGGGTGAACTCTCAGGAGTCTCCTTCTTACCCTTGCTCTGAAATGCCGACCCCCTCTCAGGAGTCTTCGTGCTAATTGCTTCGGATGATGTGCAAGTTTTTCCAGGTATACGGCAGCTTGACGGTTGATCGTATCTCCGATTTTAGGAATCTGGAGCTCTTTTTCAATGTCTTTGTTGAGTATGTACCATGCAGCTCCAGACATCCATCGCAAAATTTGAAATTGGGCAACTCGTATTTTGCTGAGGTTCGACCTTGCTGCAATGCCGTTTACCTGGATACCATGTCTCCATATGGGTGCCAGAATGACTTTATAGATGTTGGCCTTGTTCTTCAGGGATAACTTGTTCCTAGGATTAAGCAGCCAAGCCATGCTGTTCGCCTTTGTCTTAAGGCGACCAGCTATTTGTGTGATGTGGTGCTGGAAAGTCAGC
>JAWNNK010000269.1:0-61474 GCA_035045065.1 Hirtodrosophila trivittata
TTATGTATTTTAATTTATATATGTTTGTATATACACATAACCATAAGTGCATAAGGCAAGTGTTTACACATATAGCTATACATGTATATTTTCTTACATAACGTCTCTGTTGCAAAAACCGATTGTATTGTAATATGCCCTCACTTACACTCTGACTGAACTTCGCACACTTATCCATATTCACATTTTAATATGGACACACACATATACAGTGAGTCAAAAAAGTATTGGCACACTCACTGTTTTTGAAGAAATGTGTACTTAAGTACCAATTAACTGCTATTTAAAAACAAAATGTTGATGTAGTACGTATTAGGTATTAGTTTATTTTAAATACAATGTATTAAATAACTTAACTTGCAATATCTAGTTCTTCAATCACGCGGGTAGATTAGAAGTCAAGTTTCTCACCTCGAAGCCACCGTCCAAGTGAATATTCTTTACGGTAGTTGATAGTTTGATCATCTCGTGTTCACTATCTACCGACTGCTGCCCATCGTCTACAAACGTATTGCTTAGAATCGCTTTCACTGTTTTAGGATGCGTCTTTTTGTGGCTTTTTGCGTTGCGATCCTTTATATAATTGGCTTATGCAGTATACGTCTCTGGTGATCGCCACGCCTCAGCATCGCGCCACAAAACTTTTGCGCAGCTTGATCTTCGGGGCGTATGAGTACTTGGTGGAACATCTCTCGTATATCGCCGTCTATTGCTATAGGCCACTTCCCAAAGCGTAGTAGGATGACCACAAGGGAAAGTAGCGAATCTGGTCGTTTGCGCAGTACGGCAGACATACTACTGTGCGCACGCCTTTAACCACATACTGTGGTGTAGTTTTGCCTCTTTGCAGATACCGTCAGAACCACTGACTTGGAGTTTGGCTTAATGCGACCCATGTCACCAGTTCATCTCAAACACAGTTCACTTTCTGGGCCATCTAAATCCAGCTCCCTTACCAGTTCCTTTCCAACAGAGTACACGTTCCGCCTTCGTCAATCAGCGCGTATGTGTGCACACACCGAGCCCCGGCGTAGAGCGTTATGGGAATGTAACGGAACAATGTCTTTGCTTTTTCTTGGTCGTGATGCAGAGCTGAAGATTCGCCCACCTCTCCAGCGTGGTTGCTGCTTCGATGCACTAGCTTTCCGTTCCTACTGTCTGTAGCACCAGAGTGCAGCAAGGTGTTCTTGGGTGCGTCGCATTCAGTTATACTGAAGTTCCTTTTGACTTTGCACTGCTTTAGGCGGTGTGAGATGAAACAGCAAACGCAAAGCTTTGTCCATGCTCAGTAGTCTGAGCGCAGAACACTTCAGCAAGTTATGGGCTTTGTCACACTGCGGACACATCCGCTTGTCTTGATTTAGTCGGAAATCTGGCTTAAAAGGCTGTGGCTAGGCGACACTCTATGCGTCAGCAATCGAGACCTTGTTTTATTCGTTCCTCTTGCGTCGCTAGCAAATTGCGACGTACATGGCGTCACCATCGTGGCACACATGCGATTTCAAAAAACCAATTGTCGAAAATGGACAAGTTAGCACCGCTTCTTCCGGTGTCGCCCCATTCCAGCTTTAGGTCACAGGGCAATTTCGCTACATGCTTATTAAGCATCGCTGGATCGTGAAGGTAGTCCCTCAGTCCAGTGGTGGCCATCGTTGCGCAATAGTTCTGAACGGCTAGCGCCAGGCGGATAACGGAGTTCAGATCGTTATTATTTCCGAATTAACGACGCAACAATAATCTTTTTGGCTCAGATGGCTCACAGAAAGTTTGTCGAAAATCAAACAATGAGCTGCAACATAATAATAGTATACAGACAGTGAAAAACGGCGGCGGTAATGTAATGGTTTGGGGGTGTATTGCGGCATTTGGAGTAAGTAATCATGTATTCATTGATGACAGAATGGATAAAAAAGCGTACATGAACATTCTCAGAGAAAGCTTGAGAGCATATTTAGTATCTGCTAGAGAAAAAAATTCGAAAGCACAATACTTCCTCAAGAGATTCCTTGAAGGTAGCTTTACGCATCAGCAAGGAGATCGGCTAGGTTAATAAAAATTATGCACAGCCACGTAATAGCCATTATTAAAGCAAAAGAAGGCTCAACAAAATATCAAACATTTATAAACGGCTGAATACCATTTTGAACATGTGTGCCAATACTTTTTTGACGTGAAAATCGTGTATTTTTTAGTTTTTTTTTGTCTAAAACCTCAACCAAAAGTCCTTATTAAAATTGGTGTTTATACTTATGCTGTATGTGGACCAAAAGTTATCACATCACAAACTTTTAAAACAGAGGTGTGCCAATACTTTATAGACTCACTGTACATTCTTCAAGCAAATCTCTGCTTGCTCGTGTATGAATTCTGCCGCGACGCTGTTACCAGGATCATAGTAAATTTATTCTTCAATAACTTCAGTGCGTATCGTCGGCGCGGAATATGAATTACAGCATATGTATATCAAAAAAGTGCTAAAGTACACGTGTACCAAGAATGAATTTGCGATGGGGTTGAGAGGGAATTTTATTGTCTTTAAACATACTTGAACTACGTGATAAATAAGAATCTGCATATCAAATTAGGGTATGTAGGTCTCTAAGATCGACGCGTTCATCTGGACAGACAAACGGTCGAAATCGACTCGGCAATTATTCGTTATCAGGAACACTTATACATATTTTATACGATCGGAGATGCTTCCCCTGACTGTTACATATTTTGACAAAATTAATAAATCCTTGCTTCCCATCTTCAATGAGCAAAGTGAGCACATTTAACAAACAGGTCCAAGAATCAAGAATTTAATCATTATACGGTCCGAGCTTTTTGGGGAAACAATAGAATTGCAAGGGTTTTAAGATCGAAGCACACCATACAACAGAGTTTTGCGCATCTTGGTATTTTTATACTCTTTCATACAACAGACATAAATATATTGACATGATATACATCGCAATGGATTCACAGTTTAATAACTTAAAAAAACTAATTTTAATTTATTTATTTCATTTTGTGTATCAGAATTGATTTATGAAGTGCAGAAAATATGATTACATCTTATCTTATTACATCATAATTAACGCCGTTCGGCGGCTGGGGGTGGCATCATTGTATGATCATCACGAAGGCCGAAATTTGCTATAAAACTTATTAGATAATCCTTGGTTATAGGATGCTTAATGCTTTCCACGACGGCTATAAAAAATGTATTTTAAAATAAATTGTGAGATGTTTAGAAGAATAACGGATTTTCAAACTTACAAACGGCCGTGTTAAAACTGTTAGGCAACTTCTTATCCGTGCGTTCCCGCATAAATTCCCAGTTGCCAAATTGGTTCATCGTGCATTCAACAATTTTGTTGTCCAACTCTCGAATCTCCTTTGTTAGCTTCTGCATCCGGCCAAAGGGTGCATCATGACCGCCAACATAAAGAAAGCCAACCTTTTTGGTCAGTAGGCTAGCAACAACAGCATATACAATAATTAGTTTCTAACCTTAATTTAATTTGTTTATAATGTAGAACTTTTATTAGTCCCTTAACCTATTGAAAAATAAGTAAAAAGGGGCTAATAAAGTTGTGCAAATGTATGTATAGAACAGGCAAAAGAAGCATTTTCGAGCACATAAATGAAAAATGTATATTCTCTCGCAACATCAATAGCAGAGTCGAAGTCCGTTTGCCTATCTGTATGTTCATCTGTATGAACGCGTCGATCTCAGAGACAATAAGAGTATATCAAGTTTATCTAAAATTTTAAATTTCCTTCCACACTTCCGCAAATCAATTAAATCCTAATTTTAAGCACAGTTGTTAAGCGATAGTTTTCAATTTTTTACACGTTTTAGTACTGTCTTAATCTATGCTGAAACATTCAATCGATAATAAAGAGGGAAGTTTTCATACAAACAAATATTTATGATACTCAAGAACATATATATTTTATGAGATCGGAGATGCTTACTTCTGTGTTTTACATACATATGCAACTAGTTTTCCCCAATTTGCAATGGATAAAAGGGTCGTAAACTGCATTTACTTAAAATACAGTGTTTTGATTAAAAAAATATAAGAAGCTATCATATAAGTTAAACTGGGTTTGAAATATTGTTAATAATAATTTATAAATGTATATATATATATATTTATAAAAGACTGATTAATATTGCATTTGTATTTTCTTCTTCATTTTAACGAGCTGGGTAAATATATTCACGCACTGGTGACTATCTGTTTATCTATTCTATAAAGACTACCTAATTTACAGAAATTTATTGATCAAACCTAGTATTATTTTCTATTGTTTTAAGCCCAAACAGATCAAATTATTTGATGTGTTGTATAGTTAAACTTTAATATTTTATTGTGTTTGAGCAGCTCCAGATTAAAAGCTTACGTATATCATAACGTAAAAGATTTTAATCTAGCTTTAGAATTTTTTTCTTAGGCTCACCAAAGCTAGATTTTTAATCTTCTAATGTATTTTTATTTTATGGTCAGCAAGCGTCGTCTTACCCCTCGCCACGTTCCGTAAAAATTTTAAGGCGAAAGTCTATCGAGTTAAGTTCATGTGGTTTCCATTTAAAGACGTCAACGCAGACACCAGCTGTGTACGGTTGCCTTGAAGGTTGGAAAATAAGGCCGTCGGGCTCGTGGGCTAGGGATCGAGAGAATTTCTCGCCCAATAGACGAGCTGAAGTGCGTATATCCCAAAAGTCCTTGTTACGCACGCTGAATGGTTCAAGAGCGCGATTAATAATTCCGTGCTTCATGGCCAAGATGCGTGGTTCTGTAATGTTAAGGTATGTTTATAAATAAGCTTAAGATTGAAACTTAATATTTTCGTATGATAAATGCGTACCTATGACATTGTTTCTAACATAGTCCAAGCGATGCGGAAAGAAGAACTCGTCGTGTACATCACGCCCTGCTAGACGTACTATGTCGTAAACAAGATAACGCGGGGTTACTGCATCTCCAATCTTGTCCAGCACCATTTCCTAAAGTCCAATTAAAAATTAAAAACAATAAGATTTTTAATTCTTAAACTTTCCGAATTCGGGTATTTTTGACTTACACCATCCAACAATGTGCCGTCAAGATGCTCGTGCAGATTTTTGCCATGTACAAAAGTCATATTTTCTACCTGGAAACACGAGTGATTGCGATCAAAGAAGTAGATCTTATCGCGTCCATCAATTAGCATCATATAGCGCGTACCGTCTGCCTTCCACGATACCCTATACGACATTTCATTGAGTCTCTTGATGTTGTGCCTATCCATCGATACGGGCTGAGCGCCTGGAAATCCATTTTTTTTCCAGTTGCACCAGTCTTGTACCTTGTGCTGAAGACTCGTAAGACGTGGCTGATCCGTAACTTGTCGTACACCGGGCACACCAGCCATAAATGATGCATTTTTAACAACTAGCTCGCGTCGACGCTTTTTCTTTTGGACATTATCGCCTACCCCTTTTTCTACTTCACCTTGCGCATCAGTATCATCTTCCTGATCCTCTTCCTTGGGAGATGTTCCTACAGTGTTAGCCGCCGCAGCCTGCTGTGAGGTTGAGGACGAACTGTCATTAAAACAACGTTTTCTGCTGTCGGTGGTGACACTGTCAAGGCCATTGCCTTCATCATATCCAAGACCCCAGATGGGCTGTTCTGGAGCTTGTGGAGCATCTGCCTCATCCTCATAGCGTCGAAAAAGCTCGTTAATGTAGTCTTGTTTATAAATTCCCGGCGGTCGGGCATTCGCAAATACAGCAAGTGCGGCTTCTACAGAGCAATCCAAACGTTCCACCATGTAGGAGATAATTAGGAAACCAGTCCGATTAAAACCGTGCGTGCAGTGAACAGCAATTACATCGAACGGTCGCTCAGTGATAAAGTTGTCAACCAACTCAATAAAACTATGTGTCTGCTCCGATGACGGTGTTTCCCCATGTCCACGACACTGAAGTTTAATATACTGTGCGCCTCGTTCTTCCACTGTTTTGCGGTCATAAAAACGCTTTGTGTTCGTCAAATCAATCCACATGCCCAATTTAAGCTGAAGGATAATATGGGGAAATTTAGCACACATGTGTATATCTACCTGCAGATAACTCCTACCTTTAGCGTCTTGCAATAATCAAAAAGCATCTCGGGACGAAATGTGCATTCGATTGGCATCTTGTCTTGGAAGGACTGGTTTAGCGGCGTTTTAAATGCGAGAAACCGTTCGGCAATAATTGCGACACTTTTACGAGGACAGTATAGCCAGCGGTTTGGCAGTGGGCCTGAGCTCCGTTCACTCTGCAACTGCGACATCCCAAAAAGCATAAAAATACCGTGGCTTAACAGCCGTATTTAGATTCACCGCTGTATGGTTGTATCCAGAGCGTGTCTATTTCGTTTGAAGATTATGTTTTCGTTATATTGTTAACTTTTCATAATTTATTATGGCAGTTCAGACAATTACAGAAAGTGATAACTTGATTTGTTAGCGCGTATGTGTTTGTATGCGTCATGAGTAGAACTGTCAAACAATCGATGTAAGCATCGATTAATCGTTAATTCCTCATCTAGGTGATGTATGGTGAAATCTATGCCTACTACAAAAAAAATTCCGTGAGATATATGTACAGATTGATAACAACAAAAATTCTGTCTCATATTCTTAATACAATTATTAACATTTATTTGCGGCCCAGATATACTGTGTACTTTTCCGATATTTTTGTTGTATGGCTATCAATATGGTGTGCAACGCTATATGTATACGAAACATTTCTGTACTGTTAGGAACTCATATCCTTCTACAACTGGGACCGTTATGATGGATTCAACCCAAGCACAGCAAGCGTCTTTCCCACGATGGAGCTAAAAAGCGTTACGAGCGTGCGAGACTCGCACTGCGAGTATGGGAGTTACAACAATCTGCTCATTTGTTTTTTTAATTTTTAAATTTGTTTTATTAATATATTACTATCCCGAATGTCATTTCCTGTTTACATAATATTTTTATACAATTAAACTGTTGTAAAGTATTTACTGTATGTCGTAGTGGAAGTCGATACAAAACCGCCAAATACCGACAAATTTCAAAAACCGCCACTTTTGTTTATAAAAATTATTACACACTACAAAAAATCTTCTGCCCAGCGGCTGGGTCAGTCCCAAATTGAAGTCACACTGCCATATGTTTTCACTGCTTCAGGGCATTTTTGCTTGAGTTCTTTTGGGGCGTAGGTGGAAATGGGCTATAACGCTAATGTCGTGTTACCCTTATAAGCGAACTTACATTTGCAAGAAGTGTCCTAAGCATATATTAAATAAAATTTCTGTTAAAAAATATTATATTCAGAGTAATTAATGGTGTCAGAGAGGCCAAGCGTGATATATAATTATATGGTTTAGTCAGATGATCATACATTGATCTTTTCAGGAAAAAGTACTGACGCAGAAAATAAAAATTTAGTAGTAGCACTGCACTTGTACAAAACAGCGTATAGTGTTTGTACATGAAGGTGTTTATCGTAGTGGGCAGCACCCGATCACAGCATTCCTACTTGTTTTTTAGTCATCATTGTATATTGGACCTACCATTTCGACATATATAATTGTCCCAGATAATGTGGTCCTAGTGGCAGAAAAGAACACCATCACCCATCTGTATGTTGCCAAATAAATTATTTTATAGCTAGTTCTGGCAAGTTTTGATTGTTCAATTGCTGAAATACTTTGTACGTTGTTAGCAGACAAAAATATGAAATTATATATATATATTTTTCTCTGAGACTGTTTGCAATATTTATTCGCAGACAAAAGTTTAGCATTTATTAGAAAAATCAAACTTTTCCCTTATTGTATCTTACTAAAAAATTCATAATTTTTGATACTTATTGTGCTTATTGCTTATTGTGGCTATTTGTCCCATGAAAAAAGATATTTAATCTTTGAAAGTATTGGCAGCACTTCACAAAATGTTTGGCAAAAAATAATATACTTAAAAATTTTATTAAGTTTTGTCAGCGTTTTCACTAGTAGTATTGTGTAAATATCGGTGAATATATAGGTATATCACCCAAAAACATAAGCTATATCGATTTTGACATCGATGTTTTTCAGCTCTAAATCAAGCTGATACCAATACTTGTATGTGCCAGCATTATTGTACTTTTATCATTGCAACTTTGGATTCCTTGTCGAAATTTGACAGTAATAACAGTAGTACCGCAAAAATTTTTTGTTACCTTTTAAAAAGTGTCACTTATGGCAATTACGAACATAGATGCGTGTCACTGCAGACGGCTGCCCCACCAGAAGTTTTCCAACCGCACGCAAGAGATATATCAATTAACTAATTGGATAAACATCGTAACAACCTTTAGAGCAACCATCAGCCGGAACAACGCGTTAATTCTAACGTTCTCTCATTTGCTTGAAGTGCAATACGAAAATTAACCTCTTTGAGATTGGAAGATACTAACATTGACTTTTACTATTTTGGAAGCATCGTCACTCCATCATAGCGACATCTGCATGAAATACATAAAAATTATGTCAAACGATTGTCACCGCAAGCCAAATAATAGTACCTGAGAAGTATGTCCCTGCTGAACTACCGTGACAATGAAGCCAGTGACGATGAGCCTGATGTACGCATTGATTTCACAACATTGTTAATCGATCGAAACCAGGAATTTAAAATGGGTTTGTTCGGCTGTAGTAGCAGGGCACCATCAGAACAGAGTTACTACTTGGGGCAGTTTGTTGTTGGTGTGGTTGATTTTACCTCGCAATATGGTATTGATTACAGCATATCCTACACTGCTGCAAATGTGATTGGTAGGCCGACTAAATTTCCTGCATATGGCGACTACCCAGAAACATTTACAATGGTAAGCTATGGTTAAACATACGTTTATTTTGTTCTTAGATGCATTCTACAATATATGTGTGTTATTTATTTATAACTTATTCGTGATCTTATTATTTTATCATAGTGATCTTATTAGTCGATTAACACCATCTAAGAACTAAGAGCTATTCAACCCGCCTGTTATATACGAGGTCTGTTCAAAAAGTATCGCGAATTTCGAGTTCTCGCAAGCTACGTGTATTCGATTTTCGATTTTTTTGTTGGAGTTATGTTGGTACTAATATCACTCAGTCAAGGTCGGCCATTTTGAATGTAGTTAATTTTTGATAGCTGTTTTGCTTCAACGAGTTTTGGTTCGTCTTCGAGTTTTGTGCCAAAATTGCTTAATTTCGACCAAAAACAGCGTCGCGCTGACATTGCTCAAGATTGGACTCAGTCCGCGATGACCCAAATGTGCTCCAGAGAGTCATTACCCATGACGAATCATGGGTTTATGGCTATGACGTGCAAACCAAAGCTCAATTATCCCAATGGAAGCTGCTGCATGAGCCAAGTCGAAAAAAGCGCTCCAAGTTAGGTCAAATATGAAGGTTCTGCTCACAGCTTTCTTCGATTGCAGGGGCGTCGTGCATCATGAGTTCTTGAAAGAGGGTCGTACGGTCAATAAAGAATACTACCTGCAGGTTATGCACAATTTGCGGAAAGCAATCCGCCAAAAACGCCTGGATTTGTGGAAGAAGAAAAATTTGCCTTGCACCATGATACCGCCCCTGCTCACACATTGTTCCTTTTGCGCGAATATTTGGCCAAAACCAACACATTAATGGTGCCGCAGCCAGCGTATTTCCCAGACCTGGCCCCTGTGACTTTTTTTGTTCCCAAAACTGAATATGTCCATTAAAGGACCACGCTACGCAACGATTCGGGAGATAAAAACTTGCATCAAAGGAGGAGCTAAACAAGATTACAAAAAATTACTTTTTTAAGTGGTTTGAGGACTGGAAGAAGCGCTGACAAAAGTGCATTATATATGAGGGGATTACTTTAAAGGGGACAGAATAGATATTCTTAAAAAAACACTTTCTTAAGAAATACAAAATATACGATACGTTTTGAGCTGGTATGTACGGAGTTCAGTAAGAGTGTGGATTTACTAATTCAGTTATAATGAACTACAGCTACTTACTACTTACTACTACTTACCAGCAGCAACAAATAAGCAGCCGATCAATAGCTGCATCTAGTGTGTATGCTATACAAAACTACGTAGATACTATCAAAGAGTTAATATTTACAAAGAGTGCAAAAAAGAGTGTTTTTAGTACATTAAAGAAGTGTACTAAAACCAATTTTCAACTAAATCTACAACAAATATATAGTATATGCTGGGGTCGTAAATGATTTTTAGCTTCACAAAAAAAAAACAAAAAAATAAGCACTCAGATAAATAAAAATACTAAATACATAGACTAGCAATGGCTACTAGGCCTACAGCTAGATTTTTTACTTTATTTAGTCGAATGCTTAGATTTATATTTATGTATATAGGTGGTACTTTCATTGATATTCTTAAAGTCTAGTTGTCTATATACATTGTTGTTTATATTATTTACATTGAAGATACATGGTTTATATACTTAGTGATTAGACGTTTAAGATTTTTTAAGGAATACGATGATTTTGTTTATGTTGGCGTCAGAGGGGCTCGCGATAAGGTCTTGAGGATTCTTTTTTATAACGATTTTTTATTTTAAGTTGTTTAATGCGGGACAATCAACAAACGTATGTTTTAAGTTAATAGTATTAGTATTAGAAAAATTACATAAAGGGCAGGTGGAAATACTATTGTTGTTAAAATAATGTTGCTGGGCATGTATGTATGGCCTAGTCTGAGTCTAATGAATTTCAAGAACAGACTAGTTAACTAATTTTGTGGGATATTATTCGTATAATCATTTATGTTTGTGAAATTATGGTTTATATTTGTATACCATTCGTTACATTAAAGAGTGTTGATTTTTGATAAGGTAGCTAGTTGCTATGTTTGAAATTTTTTTAAATCTGTTCTGTTGTAATTGGGTGTTGAAATGAGAGGCATCATTATAGAGGCTTTGGCCATATGGCCGGTAAGTTCATTGCCGGGAATTCTGACATTTCCAGAAATCCAAAATATTTTTATTCGGTTTGATAGGGTTGTTGTTGACAATGAGTCTAAGCATAGTACGAATGGTCCTTTCATAGATTTGTTAATTTGCATTGCTTCTAAAATTACAATGATTTCTGCGGATAAGACCGGGGAGTAGGATGGTAATATTCCGTATTTTAGGGAGTGTGTTTCAGTATTTATTGCGTAGCCTGCTATATTATTTTGTTGTGATCCGTATTGATGTTTAATTTGTGCGAAGTTTTTTCTATAAATTTGTGGTGTTGGACTTTGTCTGTTGTGTATTCGGAGCGATGTGTCTATTGTACTTGGGGAGAAGATCCAGGTAGGTTGCGGTTTTGGTATTCTAATAGGAAGGTATGGGAGATTGTTAGTCGCCAGTACTGAAATTGTTTTCCCTATTCAGAGTATTTTCTCGTTTTTATTGATATTTTTGCTATCTTTTACGATATTTGAGATAGGGGAGTCGGCAGAGTTGAGTAAGCATTTTGATAGTTTGGTGGACAAAAAGTCTTCTTTGTTCAATTGATTGTATATTGCTTTTTTGCTTCAAGTGGCATATTGTGGATCGAAATAATTCGAAGAAATTATGTTTTTATATTGTATATATATATCAATATATATCCGAGGGGTATTCAAAAAGTAAGTTTCCCTGTGTTGGGGAAAAAATAAAAAACAAGTTTTAGGCTGTAAAAATAAATTTTTTTTATTCTTTACCTCTTCAACTATTTTTCTACATAGTCGCCTTGGACATCAATACATTTTTTGTATCTGTTTTGCGTGCCCTGTTTTTTGATCCACGATTTGACGACTTGTTTGATTTCGTCATTTGAAACGAAGTGCTGGTCACCCAAGCTTTCTTTTAACTTTGGGAAAAAGAAATACTCACTTGGTGCGAGGTGCATTTCAAAAAACTTTTGGGCGGTGTGAAGTCGTTATTGTTTGTGATTATCGGATAGCAGGCGTGTGACTCATCTTGCGCAAACTTTACTGTAACCAAGCTTCTCCGACACTATTGTATGGACTGAAGTTCGGTGAATTTGACATTCAGGAGGCATAATTTCCAAAATATCGTCAATAGTCAATCGTCTGTCCTCCTAAATAATTTTTTCAACCACTGCAATCGCATCGTCCGTAATGACCCTTTTTGGGCGTCCAGCACGCTACTCATCGTGCACTTCTGCGCGTCCATTGAAAAAATCTGTGCGCCATCTTCGCACCATTAGGACACTCTTGAATCTCATAACCTTTTGCAGTTAAAAAAACGAATAACCGAACGTAATTCACAATCGGACACGCTTTGCACTGGTAACTCCATGATTTTCGAGCTCGTATTACTGAAAACAGTATTCTTGTTCTCCATAGAACCTATACTGGAACTATGTTCAGCTAGAGTCCGCTAGGTGGCGTCTGAGTGAAACGCCAGACTAGGGAAACTTACTTTTTGAATAACCCTCGTATATACATATATGTTTATGTCGGTGTATACTGGATGTGTATCTTTGTTTGGGTAAATATGCTTTACGGGTATTTCACCAGAATAGTAATTTCATCATTATGGTAATATTGCATTAGCCCTTAGTCGTCTTGCAATTGGCTGTCTGCATCTTGTCGCTTTGAGAAGAACTGTTGTAGCAGAGCGACAGCGTAGTGACGCTGTCACCGATTGTGGTTCGGCAGTGGTTAAGCACAGTTGCGTTAAGATATTCGACACGACCGCAACTCGCTGCGCGTATAACAATTGCACAAAAGAAAAACGACGATCTTACATATATATATGTATATAAATTATTTATTTATAATAAATAGGGCGTAATCAATATTTCCTATTTCGAAATTTGCTTTTTAGCTAGTGAGCAGTTCAGTTTGCTTATATGCGTGAGCCATGTGTATGTTAGATTAATAGTCAATCCTCGGACTTTTAATTGAGAGATTTATGGTATTCGAATAATGTTGCAAGAAATGTTACATTGGCACATTTGCTAATGCTAGCACTTTGCTAAGGATAATTTTGCACCAATTGTCAATATTTTGAAATAACATGACTAGATTAGGCCTTATATTTTTGTTTTTATTTAGGTTAAGAATTATAAAAAATCGTCTGCATAAGCAGTAAATGTAATATATTGGGTTGAGCAAAAAGAAACCGGTGATTTTGCATACAAACGGCATTGACAATTTTGAACGGCTTTTGACTCTGTAATTGCATTCTTTCTTTTGTCAGTTGTAAGCTGTCACTTTTAGCTTGCTTTAAAAAAAAAGTGCGCGTAATTTTGTTTATATTTGTTTGTTTGGAGTCAATTTTAATATAGAGCACACAAAATAAATATCATTTCCATAAAGGAAAAAATGCAGCTCAGTTTGCTAAAAAGTTGCGTGATGTGTATGGTGACAAAGCCTTAAGGACAACACAGTGTCAAAGTTGGCTTGTCAAATTCCGTTTGGGAGATTTTTCACTCAAAAATAAGCCACATTCAGGTCGGCCAAGTGAAGTTGATGATGACGATATCAAGGCTTTAATCGAATCAGATCATCATGTAACTAAGCGTGAGATTGGAGAGAAGTTGAATACACCACAATCAACCATACATGATCATATACGACGTCTTGGACTGGTAAAAAAAACTTGGTATTTGGGTACCACATGAATTGAAAGAAATTCATTCAACAAATCGCTTCAACGTGATATGCATCTTAAACGCAATGAATATGATCCGTTTTTGAAGCAAATCATAACTGAATATAAAAAATGGATTGTTTACAATAACGTCCATTGAAAACGATCATGGTCCAAGCATGATGAAGCGACACAAACCACTTCAAAGGCTGATATTCACCAAAAGAAGGTTATGCTGTCTGTTTGGTGGGATTGGAAGGGTGTGGTATATTTTGAGCTGATTCCAAGGAACCAAACGATTAATTCGGATGTTTACTGTCAACAACTGGATAAATTGAATACAGCCATCAAGGAGAAGCGACCAGATTTGATCAATCGTAAAGGTGCCATATTCCACCAGGACAACGCTAGACCGCACACATCTTTGGTCACTCGCCAAAAACTGAGTGAGCTTGGCTGGGAACTTTTGATGCATCCACCATATAGTCCTGACCTTGGATCCTCAGACTACCATTTGTTTCGGTCTTTGCAAAACTCCTTAAATGGTAAAACTTTTGATAAGGACGAGGATATAAAATCGCACTTGCTTCAGTTTTTTTTCAGATAAGAAGTTCTATGAGAAGTTCTATGAGGGTGGAATAATGAATTTGCAGGTGAGATGGCGAGAGGTCAACCAACAAAATGGAAAATATATAATTGATAAAAGTTCATTCTAAAATTTAAAAAAATGTATTTTCTTTCTTTTAAAAAATCACCGGTTTCTTTTTGGTCAACCCAAATTTTTTGACGTGTTATAATATTTGTCAATTTGTTGGCTGCTATTAGAAAGAGTATAACCGATATAGTCGACCCTTGTGGTGTTCCGTTATGTAGTAGTAAGGTATTTGATTTTTGATGCTACTTTAACAATTATTTTTCTGTTTGCCATGAAATATTGGATTATATTTCCACAATATTTCATTCAATTAATTGATTAACTATTGTATGTACTCCAACTCTATCAAAGGTCTTTGAAATATCAAGAGTGATGATTGAAGCGTGTATTGTTGAAGCTAATGCTTTGGATATAAGGGAATCAGCGTAGACCAGACTCTCTGTAACCGATCTCTTTTCTGAGCTGTGTTTTGGGATGGGTATAATTAGACTGGTTTTGTAACTTTGAGGTATATGATTGTTAAATATATTCTTATAGTTTTATTATTTTTTTTAAGGGTGTGGGTGTGTGAACTGTTTTTAATCATTGGCTATGAAATTCTGTTGAGACCGGGTGTGGATCCTGCTGCATTTTTGGTTTTGCAGTAGCCTTGTTGTAATATATAAATTATAGATTTGTTAATCCGTTTCTTAATTTTAACTTTATTATTTTGTTTCCTTACTTTCGTGGCGAGGGCCGACGTTAGGAATATAATAATTTATTTGATATTTATTTAATATTAAATTATACGTTCTGCAATTCTGCGTGAAATAGTATATTAGTGAGTTGCGTGGTGTTAACCTATCCGCTCGATGCTCCGAAATCAATGAATTTATTTCTCTCTAAGTCTAGCTTACACTCTAATCTAAAGCTCAGCTTGTAACGTAAAAACTCTGGAGCGTTAAATTAACTGCCTCTTTGCTGCTGAGTGATTGTGTTAACTTATACATATATATACAATACAAAAATAAGAAAAATCATAATACTAACATTTTAGCCCTACATACATACTTTCTGCTTCGGTACTATACTATACTTACACTATATATATATTCTTTTAATGTACAGGTATTTTGAAATATGTGTGTAATTTTATTGATATATTCTATAAGATCATAAGGTACTGGTTAGAACATCGAGATAATACATAATGTTGGGCATACTTATTTTTCATCACTCTTTTTTTCGTACCTACTGACACTCCACTTCATATAGTATGTAGATCCAAAGCAGGTTTTCACTTGGTGACAAGATGTATAAAGAATGGAGAATAGTAAAGGATAGTATAGATATTAAAGAATAAAAACAAAGATTTGTAGCTAGAAAGGAGGAAAAAAGAAGATTCTAAAGAAGAAAGAGAAGATTCATTTGAGAACACGTTGTATTATTATTATTATTAATTGGCATTTACACCTCTAACGAGGTAAAGCCTGATGCACAATCTCCCTCCACGCGCTTCTGCTCTGTGCGCGTCTTCTGCAATTGGTAATACCATGTGACGCCAGGGCTTCCGTCACTTGGTCTTGCCATCGTAGCCGGGGTCTTCCCCTCCTTCGTTGTCCAACAACTACCGCATCAAATACCTTACGAGCTGGAGCTTGTTCATCCATACGAGCAACATGACCTAGCCAATGAAGTCTCATAATGTGAATTCGCTTGACCACATCAATGTCCCCGTAGAGCTCATACAGCTCGTGGTTCCATCTGATACGATATGTTCCACTAAAGAATATCGGACCGAAGATTTTTCGAAGAATTTTTCGCTCGAACACTCCAAGAGCAGCTGCATCCGTTTGTGTAACTGTCCAGTCTTCTGTTTCATACAGAAGCACCGGAAGGATGAGCGTCTTGTAGAGTGTTATTTTTGTCCGACGAGCGAGGGCTCTGCTGTTCATTTGCCTACTGAGCCCAAAGTAGCACCGGTTGGCAGATGTAATTCTTCTTTTAATTTCAAGGCCAACATTGTTATCGCCTGTCATGGTGGAGCCAAGGTACACAAACTCCTTCACGGCCTCAAAGATATAGCTCCCTGCAACCAATTGAGAATCAAGGCGCCGCGATTCTCTGCTGGAGCATGCCATAAACTTTGTTTTCACCATGTTCACACGAAGCCCTACTTTAGCCGATTCCCTTTCAATAGCACCAAAAGCTCCCGTTACATCTCGCTTGAGACGCCCAATGATATCAATATCATCGGCATACCCAAGCAGCTGGACACATCTGGTTGTCAAAATCGTGCCAGT
This sequence comes from Hirtodrosophila trivittata, assembly GCA_035045065.1. Taxonomy (NCBI): domain Eukaryota; kingdom Metazoa; phylum Arthropoda; class Insecta; order Diptera; family Drosophilidae; genus Hirtodrosophila; species Hirtodrosophila trivittata. Next base: position 16,590 of record JAWNNK010000269.1, read on the forward strand.
CCGAGGAACGTCAGCTTTTCTTATAATACTCTCCATCAGTAGATTGAAAAGCATACAAGACAGCGAATCACCTTGTCTGAGACCACGCTTGGTATTAAAGGTTTCGGAATGGTCATTTCCTACCTTGACAGAGCTGCTAGTGTTGCTCAATGTCATTCTGCAAAGCCGTATTAGCCGTATTAGTAGGAATACCAAGCTCAGACATGGCGGCGTACAGGCGATCTCGCTGTGGGCTATCAAAAGCAGCCTTGTAGTCAACAAAAAGGTGGTGGGTGTCAATCTGATTATCGTGCGATTTCTTCAGGATCTGGCGCAGTGTGAATATTTGGTCGATGGTGGACCTACCAGGTTCTTCAGCCGCTGTATTGCGGCCTTGACATCAGCATGGCTAGGGGTCGGTATATCGACCTCGTCGTTGATTGGGGCTTGTGAATCACTTTCTCCAGAATTAGCATCCAAGTCATCGCCCTCCAAAAGACTTGAGAAGTGATCCCTCCGTTTTACCCTCTGGTAAAAGTCACGGGCATCATTCCTGCTTCTGCTACACACTCCAGCCTTTCTAATTCTCTTTTCTTGCGCTTAAAAAGGCGCTTCTCCTCCTTTCTCTTAGCCCTGTACGTCTCTACTACTGTCCGAGTAGCTCCAGATTGAAGTGTTCGCCTATACGCCGCGTCCTTCTTTCTAGTAGCTTCCCAGCACTCTTGGTCGTACCATGGATTCCTAGTTGGGGGGCGTTGGAATCCAAGCACTTACTCCGCCGAAGCTCGTAGTGAGTGCGATATGTGCGCCCACATATCGCTAGCATTTTAAGGCCTCGAGATTGTTTGGCATAGTAGGTTAGAGAGTCGTGTGGAGAATGCATCCTTCGTCTGTTGTGATTGCAGCCTTCCGATGTCCAGCTTTCTTGACATACTTCGACGTGCCACTTTCGCAACACATAGCCGTGCGCGAACCTTAGCTGCAACAAGGTAATGGTCAGAGTCAATGTTTGGACCCCGACAAGTTCGCACGTCAAGTATGTTAGATGCATGCCTTGCATCGATCACAACATGATCAATCTGATTACGGGTCAGTCGATCAGGGGACAACCAGGTTGCCTTTTGTATATCCAGATGACGGAATCCTGTACTACGTACTACCATGTTGTGCGCTGCTGCAAAGCCTATTAACCTAAGACCATTGCTCGCGGTGCTCTCATGTAGGCTATGCTGCCCGACAGTTGCACCAAAAACACCTTCCCGTCCAATCTTGGCATTAAAGTCTCCAAGTAGGATTTTAATGTCATGAGTTGGACAGCGGCCGTATACACGGTCAAGCTCCGCGTAGAAGGCGTCCTTCGTGCCATCGTCTTTGTCCTCCGTTGGGGCATGCGCACAGATCAGGCTGATGTTGAAGAATTTGGCAGTAATCCGGATCGTTGCAATTCTCTCACTTATTGGCACAAAGTGAGATACTCGGTTTTTTATTTTTTTTTTTTTTTTTTTTTTTTTTTATTTATTTATTTAATGTCAACTATTAGCAGTCGACCAGAAAATTACAATTTTTAATAAAAATTAAAACTTAAAATATATTTTAAATTTAGAATGAAATAATTAAGTAAAAAATTTAATTTAATATCTGGGGTGTTCAAAATAAGAATATTAAATGATCCAACATTTGTTGCGAGGATTGGGAAAAACCCAGAAAAACCCAATCAGATCACTGTTATTAGTAATGAAAATTAGTGCAAGTTACTACGTGCTAAAAAGTTAAGGATATGGTTCTTAATCATATCAAAAGAGGACTCTGAGTTGAAGACTCGGAATAGTCTGTTATAGTCAACACAGAGAACTCGAAAAGGTTCATGCAGAGAGTAGTTAGTATTACAAGTATTTAGAGAAATCGGTGTAAAGTTACGAGTACGTCTCAAAGGTACAGAAAAGTTAATTTGGCTCAATAGTAGAGATGAGTCAATTTTGCCAATTATTAATTTATGTAAAAATAGAACTCCCAGCATCATGCGACGGTTAGTAAGAGATGGGAGGTTAATTAATTGCAATCTACTGTGGTATGGAGGCAAATCAGTACCTGGAACCCAGTTAAAGCCGCGAAGAACAAAAAGAAGAAACTTCTTTTGAACAGACTCAATTCTGTCTTGGTGTACCGAATATTGAACAAATATGCTCACATGTAGGCAGTTCAAAAACTAAGTCTAAAGTAGGATGATAGGGGTCTTCGGGGACAACTAAAGGACATGTTTGTATTACAGAACTAGAGAAAGGATCCGATGCAAAAATAAGGTCAAGTAGACGACCATTACAGTTACGAACCGGATTAATTTGAGAGAGAGACATCTCTAAAAGTGAATTGATAAATTCGTGAGATGTGGTTGGCATCAAAACATTTGGAGAATCAGACCATACCACATCCGGCAAATTAAAGTCACCAAATACAAAGAGGAAATCACTACTAGAAAGTAGTGACGAAATGGACTCAATAGCAGAAATATGCTCCAGGTATACAGACAAATCGGACTGTGGCGGAATATAAGAGCACGTTATATATATACAAAGATTTTTATATATAATTTTAACGGCAATAAATTCAATATTATTTAGGCAAGGAGATAAAATAGATTCTGATAGAAGATCAGAGTCTACGGCAATAAGGACACCACCTCCTATACGCGACAAACGATCGCATCTAAAAGATGTGTATTTATTGCAAAATAATGAAAGGTCTGAAATTTCGGGCTTTAGCCAGGTTTCAGTAAAGATAATAATGTTAGTATCAAACGAAAAACTGTTTACATAAAGCCTATTAAGTTTAGAGTTAAGCCCTCTAACATTCTGGTAGGTTAAGGAAAGTGTTAGTTTTTTGCTACATTATTAAAAGATTAAGATGAAGTAGATGAAGGAGGCAGAGCAATCGGAGGCCGATTTCTTCTACTTGACTCGAACTCTTTTATAATTAAGTCTTTCGGCCAGAAGTTTTTGCAACATATAGTGTTGAAAGCTTCCGCCGGAACACTAATTTTAAAAGAGCTAATTTCTCTGGCATAACTAAATCTAAATTTATCAACAGATAAATCAGATAGTTTAGACTTCGATTGGATGTAGGACTTAACATCATCAATCGAAGTGTCAGGGGCAAGCCTAGAGATGAAAATTTGTTTTTTTATTGGGACAGCAATCAGGGGCTTAGCAGCCCTAATTGCATGAAGGGGAATAGAGACTGACAATGTATTGGGAGAACTAAGAGCTGTGTTGCTGACCGACGAATCAGTTGCAATCACGCTCTTAGATCCCCTAATAGGAGCAGGCGAATAATAACTCGTAGGCTCGACAGTCTCAGGATAATGTTGGGATATCGGAGGTGCAGGCGAAAGGTGAGGGTTTAAAAATTGTGGTGTCGCCGAAGAGACTGGTGTAGATGGCATAACACTCTTCGGCTCAGGTGGCATGGATGACAATTTTAAATTATTAAAATTATCATCCAAGCACTGGAAATCACCATGAAGTTTGGTGAATGCAGCTCGGAGGGTATTAAAGCCCTGTCTTGTCTGCCTCATAAATTTTTGCAAATTTAATTCGGCCTCGCGACAAGACTCGCAACACCACCTAAGTCCAGACTTACTGGAAATATAATCTTTCACCTTGGTTGCGTAACCAGCACATTTAACATGTGCTATATTGTCACACAACCAACAATAAATTAGTTCAGCCTTGGAATCGGACTGACGTTTACAATTTTTAATGCAACAGACAGACATTATTATATAGGAGATGGGAATTAAAAAGAATAACGCAAGACGAGTCAAAAATAACAAATACCCTGCGCAAGAAAGGGAAAAACGAGAGACAAATCTAATGCACGAATACTCAAAATCAAAACAAAAACAACTAGCGCTGGAACGCGAGCAATGCAGTTACCACAAGAACGAGAGAAAAAGAAACTGAGGGAGAGCGGCAAACACAGAAAGCAACTACAACAAACAGTGTTAGTATGCTTAAATGCATGCAAATAAGAAAGAGCGCTAAAACGAAACTGTTAGTGAGCAAGCTTACTGACAATAACAACAACTTACGTTTGCGCGAGAGTGCACCGACACTAAAACAGAAAAGCAAAACAAAACTTACAGATTAGAAAAATATTATTATTAAAAGAGTTAAAATCTACTTTAACACTTGAAATAGTTTCACAAATAGGCGGACGATGTATCGCACTAAATAAAATAGTTTTGTTACCAAAAAAAATTAATTATTTAAACACAAATAAACAGAATAAAAGAAATATACCACGAGCACAGATAAACGCAACCGTCTACGACAAAGCACAAACGACAATGACAACAAATCCACAGCCAAATTCATGCCTTTCTGGATGGCAGCTGTAGTATATGTCACAGTTGTTCCTCTTCTTGCAGCCCTGTCCCGTCCATCGCATTTCCTGGAAATGGCGGTAATGTCGGCCTTGCATTTTTTGAGGGTATCTGCTAGCTGTTGAGCAGCACCGGATCTGTACAGTGTACGTACATTCCAAGTGCATACTCTCAAATCATAGTCATTTTTTCGTTTGCGGTGGTCGTCAACGTTGTTTGGGGTCCTTTCCGAGGCAATTTCTGCATCTTTCATTGAGTGAGTTTTTTTCCATGGATGGATCTCAAGTCCTACGCCAAAACCTTATTTAGAGGCTTAGGAAGCCCGCCGCGCGCTTTGGTTTACCACCCAATGGGTATTGAGTGGTAATCCAGGAGGGACCACGTGGAGGTAGTGCGTCGACTTGAAGAAAGAAAGCACAAGGATCATGCTGGCAGTCACCAAGTTGAAAGCAATCAGTCACTTTACCTTGGCTTCTCACTGCCAATCCCTCCCGAACACGTTGTATAGATTGTTATAATTTACACATAGAGCTGTGTAAAGCATAATCAGTTGTGCATGTTGGAAGGGAAAATGAGATACTTATTCCTAGTACACCGACGAGGAATAGTGAACCTAAGATGATTTAAAAGGAAAGAAGAGTTGATATTGCCAATAATCGCATTATATATAGAAAAACAATACCAAAAGTTTTTTTACGATTAAATAATGAAGGAAGATTTAGAAGAAGCCTACTGGAGTATGACGGTAGTCGAAAATTGGCGTCCCAGTTTAGTCCACTTAAAGCTAACAGAAACAATTGCTTTTGAACGGACTTAATTCGATCCTGGGTGGCACTACACTGTGGGCTCATTGGATTATTGAATTCCTACCAACATTTAATAAATCCAAGTACTCCTTTGGCTTCATTTGTGATAGTGGAGATATGCAAATTAAAATTTAATTTGCAGTCAAATAAGACACAGAAGTCTTTAACCGTGGATATACGTTGCACTGGAATATTTTCAAGTGTATAGGAGCCTAAATAGGGTTAACCGCGATTAAATGTCATAAACAAACATTTTGCAGTTAAAATGCAAGTGATTATTTAAACACCAGCGTTGAAAACCACTCAAATATTCTTGCAAATAGTTTTGAGTGGGATCACTGTATGAACAGATAAGTTTGACATTATCTGCATACATAAGATAATGGGAATGAGAAAGAATGTTAGGTAAATCATCAATAAAAAGAGTGAATTATAGGGGTCCCAAATTACTACCTTGAGGTACACCCAGAAGTAACTGAAATTGAAATTGATCAGTAACACTCTTTGGGTTCTACCTTTCAAATATGAGAAAATCCAATATTATATATATACCTTTCAAATATGAGAAAACCTATGGGAAACCTATGCAATCGACCTTATAGATGAGAAGATCATGATTAACAGAGTCAAAAGTTTTACTAAAATCCGTGTAAATAACATCGGATTGACTTTTTTTTATAAATACATCATTTACCAAGGTGGTAAATTCCAGCAAATTGGTTAGAGTAAAACAACCCTCTACGAACCGATGTTGAGCAGGAGAAACAATTCAATTACAGCAATGCTGTAAAGTAGAAAGAAGAAATTTTTCAAATAATTTAGGCACTGCAGATAACTTTGCAATGTTTCTGTAGTTTGAAATGTCAGACTTGCTTCCTTTTTTATGAAGTCGGATTAGGTATAAATCTTTCCAACGGATTGGGAATCTAGCGGATTCAAAAGATAGAGTAAAAAGCTTTACCAACAGTTCAGCCAGAGAAGAGCAGCACTCCTAAGGACACAACTAGGAATATTGTTAGGCCCAGGAGAGAAAGAAGCTTTTACAGAATTAATAGAAGAGGTTAGAGAGTCATAAGATATAGTAGGAGTGAAGATAAAGTTGGAGGCAGGAAAATTATAGGGATAAATTGAATTAAAAGAGGACATAGGTAGATTGGAAAAAGTTAGCAAAGAGATCAACAGTAGCGGAATCGTTGCTAACTTTCTCTATACCTAGAAAAACAAGGGAAAATTGAAGATTTACGTTTCAAATTCACAAAATTAAAATACTGCTTAGGATCGCGAGAAAACTGAATTTTACAACGAGCAAAATAATTCTCGAAACATATAGAGTGTAAGAGAGCAAAGCTTGACTTGGCAACAGAATATTTGTACCAATCAACACTAGAGCCAGTTTTCTTGTTCTTTTTAAAGTGTTTAGACTTAACATTTTTCTGCAGTCTGCGAGAAAACAAAGGGGGCTTTGACAGATTAAACGACGGGATGAAGTTAGGGATACAAACATCCAAGAGTGAGTTTAATATATCATAAAAAGTGCCAAGGACAGTATCAATATCGGTTACTCTATTTAGAAAGGAGCAGTCAGTTGCAAGAATGAGATCATTAAGCAAGGAGTAATTACCCTTACGAAAGCAACGACGCGATACTTGCTGACGAGGTAGTGTACAACGAACAAGAAGTGAGATACAAACCTCAATAGATGTGGATCTTTAGGGACAATAACTGGTGAAGATCTATAGAAGATGGAGTTTGCATGGTCGTTATTAAAATTAGGTCCAGAATCCTATTCAAATGGTTTTTAATTGAATTCATCTGAAATATTGAAAAATCAACAATGCTATCTAAAAACTCATGATTACTAGAAGGCACAAAATAATTTAGGTTATTGGAATAAGTCCATGAGATGTTGAGATGAGATGTTGGGTAAATTGGAATCACCGAGCACAATGAAAATATCAGTATCCTTCACTAGAAGAGAAACTTATTTTATACATGCAATGTGTTTCATATACACATGTAAATCAGACGATGTTGGAATGCAAAAACAAGTAATGAATATTGATTGTGTTGAAGATGTTATCTTAATAGCAACAATTTCAACATCTGAAGGTATATTAAAGAGATACATGATCTGTCGATCATGTCTAAATATAAATATAACGATTTGACATAACTTCACTGTAAGATATGGTAGGAGTTAGCCATATCTTGTAAATAAAGACTTTTAAGCTTCGTTTGGAGGCGTCTAACATTCTAATAATGAATGTGCAAAGAAACGTGTCACGAACTTAGTGTTTTGATACAGCCTCGGATAGAAAGGCAGAACTAGAGGCTGGAAGTGTCAGTTGAAGGCACAGTTCGCCGTTTAGGCGTATACATACAATCATATGAGGAGGCCAAAATTTTGGATCACATAAGATTGATAACGAGTAATGTGGGACGCTAATCTTAAAAGATGCCATTTCCCGTGGCGTGGCAAAATTAAATTTTGTGAGACACACTGGCAGATGACATGGTAGCAAAATAGGCCACAATCGCTTCGCAAGTAGCATCTGAAGATAATCTAGATGCAAATACTTGCTTACGTGGGACAACAACTGATAGAGTTAGGATCGAGGGCGCAATAATGCCACTACTTATATTGGGAGTAGTAGACTCGCGGGAAGGTCTACGTTTTCGAATATTAATTATTCGAGTAGATGGCTCTATAATAGGGGTAGGTTCTTAAACCGGAGATATAGGTGCGCCAACTAGAGATGGCGCTGGAGAAACATAAAGGTTCACATTGCAGGGAGACGGCGGCAAAGATAAAATTGGCGAAACATCCAGACGAAAAGGCCTTGCCAATGAACTTGAGGGCGATTGAGCAGACGAATTCAAGAATGCGCTAACACGCATTGACCATATTTTCAGTGAACTGTTGTTTTTTGTTTTTGTGTTACTGTTTTTGGTCTCAACCTGAAGCACAAAAATAGACTGAAAGCTTCCCTTTCTCAGCACGATGGGCTGAGACTACAGGGAGTACGAGGGAGAGATTATTATGTGTATTCCATAGCGGAATCTTCAGTTATATTATAATTTTTGTTTCTAGTTTGATTTTTAATTTGTTTTACTCTTCTCAATGGTGTTGTGCGTGGCGGCACATGTACTCTTTTTGCTTTTTGTTCTTTTATGTTTTGGCTGCTATACTTGCAATTGGGTTTGGATTGTTTAGACCTAAGGGTCATCATAATGTATTGTGGTGCTATTGGAGGTGCTTGGTGCGGATGTAGTGCTGGATGATCTTCCTGCTATGTTGGTGGATGTGGTTGTGTTAGCGTCCCATTGGGGTAATTTTGCTTTTGTGTTTGTGCGTATATGTTTGTTTGGATTATGTTAGTTTTGCAATTAATGCAGCTTGCATTAGTTGTGCATGGTTTATTGATATATATTTTTTGTATGTTGTTTTGTACTGCAATTTTGCATGTTTCATTGCTTTTGCACACTTTGAAAGTATGTCCAAACCGGAGGCAATGATTGCAGCGTAATTGAGGTGAGATGTATTATTTTATTTTTGTTCTCTCGTAACCAATCATAATATGTTCAGGAAAAGAAAGACACAGAGGCAAAAGTGTGTATAGGTAGCCCGGTTTCTTTTAATTCGTTTGCTACTGCTTTCTTTTTTTTACTTGCGTTATTTAATGTGCTGTGTTCTGTCACAGTGACCGGCATATTTTGTGTGAATTGAGTATATTTATAATAGTTTGTTGGCCTGTTGAGTGTTTTTGGGTTTGACCAGTAGTTCGTCGCTCCTAAGTTTTGTGCATGATTCAACCTCGCCGTTACAGCAAAAATCAATAATTTTTTTGATTTCAAATCGTCCTGTGAAATTACCAAGTGCCAGTTGTGTAGATATATTTGGTTTCGTAAGGGGACAATAATGTTGCCCCTCTTCTTATTTTGGGGTCGAGTGAATCGATTTTTTTTTTATTTTAATAAGTGTTTAGGTTGTTTTAAGATGAGCGTTCACATCAATAATCAATAATCACCAGACAAGTTCAACCGTCGATACGTATGATAGCAATAAAAGCTGTTCTATGACCGACAAATTAAATATATAAATGTATATTTTACTTAAATTTACCATATCAACTTTTTTTTTCTTCATGATTATGAATATGGCAATTGGTATCTGAATGGAACTGTTGCCTTAATTCAGTCGTATTCTTATATTAAAAAGAAAATGTATTATGGGAGCACATTTCATTTCTTTATATAAGAGGCGGCGCATAAATTTTACGGTTTGAACCATGTATGGTCTGTATTTATTTTTTAACATAATATTCTTCTAATGGTACACTAGTAGCAATTTCCTAAATAGGGTTTTGCAAAAAACGTGTATTTGGTACCGCAGTTGAGTATCATAACTAGCATTATTATTTATTATTTTTATTTTTGCCGGTATAAAATGCTGTAAAAGTTCAAGTGGATTGACAATGTTTTTGTATTCTCTAGTTGGTCCACGCCTTTGATGAACAATAGAGTGTCCCTGACGATGTTTCTTTTTTGCTTTCTAAATCCACCATTTGTGACGATCCCTTCCACGCAGAATACTTTTGGATAGAGCAATCACCCTGAATTTTCGTGTAACATATTAAATGGCGTATTTTCTTTATCAGAAGTGTCTTCTGAATACGTTATTTCATCACTGAATTCGCCCAAAAGTGGATCATCGTCTCCAGAAACATTAACATTAATAAAAGATTGATTATCTGGCAGCAATATTTTAATGTGTGCATCGCCTAAAATATGTTTATTACTCATTTCAATAAGAAACTAATCTGTATAAAAGTACTAATAATATAAGCAAAAGTCATTCTTCGTTGTTTTGACGATGCAAATTTTTATAAAAACAGTACCTACAGACAATCGTCGGACTTGTACTTCTGCACGCAAACAGTGTTAAAATACATAGAGTGCAGAGGAGAGTTATCAAAAAAAAGCTGGCGTTTAACGTGATCGTGCTTCGTCGATTCGACGACGCATGGTTATACATGTTCGATTATCTCTTTTGCCTTTTGTGCTTAATTACTGGTTTACTCTCCTCTACTCTCTATGCACTTAAATACTGTTTGATACGATACATACCTTAAAATATACGAGGGGTATTCAAAAAGTCAGTTTCCCTAGTCTGGCGTTTCACTCAGACGCCACCTAGCGGACTCTAGGTGAACATAGTTCCAGTGTAGGTTCTACCGAAAACAACGGAATTAGTTTTGGTGACCAATAATACTGTTTTCAGTTACACGAGCTCGAAAATCATGGAGTTACCGAAGATGGCGCACAGATTTTTTCAATGGACGCGCAGAAAGGCACGATGATCAGCGTGCTGGACGCCCAAAAAGCGTCATTACGGACGATGCGATTGCAGTGGTTGAAAAAATTATTTAGGAGGACAGACGATTGACTATTGACGATATTTTGGAAATTATGCCTCCTGAATGTCAAATTCACCAAACTTCAGTCCATACAATAGTGTCGGAGAAGCTTGGTTACAGTAAAGTTTGCGCAAGATGAGTCCTACGCTTGCTATCCGATAATCACAAACAACGACTTCACACCGCCCAAAAGTTTTTTTTTTTGACCATCCACCAAGTTCCGTATTCCAAAATAGGCTGAACAAGAGAAGTATAGAACAGTTTAGTTATAAGGGTTATAAAGGTCGTCAAATTCCATGATGAGTTTGAGTAGCCTTATTGACTGTAAGCTCTATAAAAGAATCAAATTGTTTTTGTTTATTGACAGGGCTATCATTATATATAAAAGACATCATATATTTAAAAGAAATCAACAAATCTATTTAATTTTTTACTTCACGTAACAGGGAGAGATAAGGTAAGTCTCTTGAACTTAGAGATACTTTGTATGTAGTGGGGGTCCCACGACCCCACACTTCTTTTCAAATAATTATAATGAGATAATAAAAAACGATTTAAATATTAATTGGGTTTTGAATACAAATGTGAATTGTAGTTAATAATAACTGCTTGAGCAACTCGAGGTGTTTGATCTTTTCGAGCTGCTTGACTTTTACTTGCATTCTATTTTACCTAAACTGCGTGCACTTGTCTCTTCTGCATAACTGTATGCATATCTCATTTAAGTGTTGTAAATTTAATGACCTACTGCGATGATATTACCTGTACCTTTATATTGTGTTTCTCTGAAGACAAAATAAAATTAAGAAAATTAGAATAAACAAAGAACATAACTATTAATTTATTTATTATACAAGGAGTTTCTCAAAAGTGTCCGAACTGTTGGAATAAAATGAAAACTAACATATCAAATGAGTGTTTTAGCTCGTTAGCCGAAATGACCTTTTGGATGGCCTCCACATCAGCAAAGACCCGCCTTTCATAGATAATTTCAGCTTGCCGAACAAAAAAAGTCTCATGGTTCCAAATCAGGCGAATACGGTGAGTGGTTGACGGCGAGTGGTTGAAAATGCGATTTTTGGTCAAAAAATCGGTCACAAATGTCAATGCCAACTTCCTTTTTCGCGATATTCTGGCCGAACTTTCAATTGAAGCGGAACAATTCTGCACACACTTTCCTGAAGCCCAAGTGATCGACCAAAATTCTATGGATTGCTTTGAACAATCCCAATTCCGATTCCATGACCCGCAATGACGATTTCGGCTCATTTTTGATGAATTCACGGACAATTTTGATGGTTTGTTCGTTCACTGAAGATTTCGGCCGTTCCGAAAGTTCGTCGTCATTCAAGTCTTCTTGACCGTTTTTAAAACGCGTACACCATTTGTAAATAGTGGTACGAGATGGACAATTATTCGCATAAGTAAAAGTTTTACCAATGCTAAAACAAAACTTAATGTTGGTTCTGTGTTCAACACTCATTTTTGCACCGATGACAAAAAAATACTGTCACATTAGACGCTATAACTCCAACTGCACTGTTCAAAATGTAATGAAACTTGGAGGGAATGTCAATAAAAAATGAATGTTTTCATCGCAGGTCCTCAACAAGGGGTGTCGCCACCAAAAAATGTCCTGGAATAAATCTTGAGGAACTTTTGAGACACTCCTTGTATATACATCAGTAGTAAATCAAGCATAAAGAATAAGTGTATTTAATTTTAACAGACTAAGCTTAACTAATGTGTAAAAAACTATTTAAAAAAAAAAAAAAGAAAAAAAAATTGTTGACTTAATTCTAATAATATAAAAAATAAATAAAAAAGAACAAAGTGTAAATTAATAAATCAAGTATTACTCTTTTATATGATAACATTTTGAAAAGGTAATATTGTAAAATAAATTTAACAATAGCAAACTGTCAACACCCCCTGGCCCAAGTATGCTTCGTTTTATCGTTATTCTGTTATTAGCCAAAGAAACTGACATCGCGGGCTATGCACCGCTAGTACCAACTAGTGCAGTGTATGTGGAAGGCTAGTTAAGACAAATAAGGGTATTTGCTTTCTTTATTTTTCCACCCGTTAAAGTTTTCGGACATACCTACAGTTTCCTTGCATTTATTTTATTCTAATCTTAGCTGCTTCAAAAGCCTTAACTTAATTTTAAAACAAAAAATTGATCATTAAATATTTATGAAGATTGGGTCTGATACCATTTGTAATAATTATTGCGAAATCTGCACTATCTTGCAGACACAAGTTGTGTCGCTAGTTTAAAAACAGTCGTATGGCTGTGCATGATGATTATTGAATCAAAAGACCTTCAATTGTGACTGACAAAATTGTGGCAATTTTGCAAATTGTGATGTTTCTGCAAATCTCCAGATCTCTATCCCTACTACACGAAAAAATCACAGGAAAATAGGTCTGATTTCTGAAATTCTTCGCGAGATTGGTCACAAAACAACTGACACAAGATGAATCGATTCAAGTGTAGACCTAAAAAAAGTTTTTGAGGCGCTGAAAACTCCATGGATTTGAATATTTCTGCTCTATATTTACTGGATATGAAAATTGGTACACTACACGCCTGAAACCAAAAAAAATAGTGATACGTAAAGTAAGTTTAGTAATTTTAATACTTACAAAAATTCAGTGCAATTATTATTATTATTTGGCCATTACAACCCTATTGGGTCACGACCTGATGCACGATTTTCCTCCACGCGTCTCTGTTCTATGCGCGTCTTCGCCAGTTAGTAATACCAAGCTCTGACAGGGCTGTCATCACCTGGTCTTTCCATCGTGTACGGGGCCTTCCTCTCCTCCGTTGTCCTCCCACTACCGCATCAAACACCTTACGAGCCGGAGCTTCCTCATCCATACGCACAACGTGACCAAGCCATCGGAGTCGCTGAGTGTTCACCCGGCTGACTATGTCCACGTCGTCGTAAAGCTCATACAGCTCGTCGTTCCATCTGATCCGGTAGACACCGTCAATGCAAACTGGGCCAAAGATCTTACGAAGAATTTTTCTCTCGAACACCCCAAGAGCGTCTGCATCTCCCTGCATCACTGTCCAGGCCTCCGCACCATACAGAAGCACTGGGAGGATGAGCGTCTTGTAGAGTGTTGTTTTTGTTTTCCGAGAGAGAACTCTGATTTATTTATTTATTTATTTAATGTCAACTATTAGCAGTCGACCAGAACATTACAATTTTTAATATAAATTAAAACTTAAAAATATATTTTAAATTTAGAATGAAATAATTAAGTAAAAAATTTAATTTAATATCTGGGGTGTTCAAAATAAGAATATTAAATGATCCAACATTTGTTCCGAGGATTGGGAAAAACCCAATCAGATCACTATGATTAGTAATGAAAATTAGTGCAAGTTACTACGTGCTAAAAAGTTAAGGATAACTTTTTTTGCCTACTGAGCCCAAAGTAGCATCTGTTGGCAAGAGTTATCCTTCGTTTAATCTCTAGGCTGACATCATTTTCGCAAGTCACCGCAGATCCAAGGTATATAAATTCCTTAACAGTTTCAAAGTTATAATCACCAGCTACTAGCTGAGAATCAAGACGTCGCGATTCCCTGCTAGAGCACACCATAAACTTTGTCTTGCTCATGTTAACTGCTAGACCTACTCTTGCCGATTCCTTCTCGATTGCACCAAAGGCCGCAGTAACGTCACGTTTCGTGCGGCCAATGATGTCAATATCATCAGCATACCCAAGGAGCTGGACACTTTTGTATCCCAGTATCGTGCCAGCTCGCGTTACTCCTGCCCTCCTGATGATGCTCTCCATCAGCAGATTGAAGAGCATGCCAGATAGCGAGTCGCCTTGCCTGAGACCACGCTTGGTACAAAGGTTTCGGATTTGTCATGTCCTACCTTGACAGAGCTGATGGTGTTGCTCAATGTCATTCTGCACAGTCGCGCAAGCCTTGCAGGAATACCAAGTTCAGCCATAGCGGCAAATAAGCGATCTCGCTGTGGGCTATCGAACGCTGCCTTGTAATCAACAAAGAGATGGTATGTGTCGATTTGGTTCTCGTATGTCTTCTCCAGGATTTGGCGCAGTGTGAATATCTGGTCGGTGGTGGATTTGCCAGGACGGAAACCGCACTGATAAGGCCCGATCAGTGCTTCCACATATGGTTTCAGTCTCTCACACATAACGCTCGTTAGGACCTTGTATGTGATAGGGAGAAGGCTTATTCCTCGGTAGTTGGTGCGTACCGTGGCGTCTCCCTTCTTCAGGATGGGGCAGATCATGCTGAGATTCCAATCATCGGGCATGCTTTCAGCAAGCCATACTCTGCAAATGAGTTGGTGCATGCACCCTACCAACTCATCGCCTCCAGCCTTAAACAACTCAGCGGCTAGGCCATCAGCCCCAGCAGCTTTGTTATTCTTTAGACGCTGAATAGCGCCCAGGACTTCAGTATGGCTTGGGACCGGTACGTCTACCAGGTCGTCATTGATTGGGGTTAG
Source organism: Hirtodrosophila trivittata (assembly GCA_035045065.1). Lineage (NCBI taxonomy): Eukaryota > Metazoa > Arthropoda > Insecta > Diptera > Drosophilidae > Hirtodrosophila > Hirtodrosophila trivittata. The sequence continues at coordinate 31,681 of JAWNNK010000269.1, forward strand.
TGGATCATTCTCGTCAGCACCACTGCTCGGTTCCTCACCAGACAGCAGGTTAGCGAAATGATCCCGCCATAACCTCAGCACATCACCTGCTTCTGCAACCAAGTTTCCGTTATCGTCTCGGCAAGCAAGCCCTACAGACTTAAAGCCTTGGGTCAGACGTTTAACCCTCAGGTAAAAGTCCCTAGCTTGATGCCTACCTCGACAACACTCAATAGCTTCCCACTCGCACCTTTCATGAGCCCGCTTTTTCGTTTGAAAAGGCGCTTCTCATCTCTTCATCTTGCCTTGTACACCAGTGCAATTACTTTCTGGATACGCTTCGTATACTTGCTACTGTATATATGCACGATATGTCTTAAAGATATGTTAGTGGATGTGCAACACGAAGCATCTTAAACTACACGAAACGGCGAGGTATCAAGGTTGCATCAGTTGCACATTCTATCACTTTTTTTAAACCGTCGCTCGTTTTGAGTAGATGATCAACTAATTTGCTTTGCTCATTATTCTTTGTTATATTAAAATAATTTATCAAACAAAAACAGATTACTAAAGTAAGTTATCAGTAATTTACATTCAGTACAACGGAAAGAATTTATCTGTTAAATTCGTTGATACGCAGCATAGAGTAAAGCAATATACCGAATTCGAATAGAGTATGTGAACTGCACACCTGCTTTGGTGCCTGATAATTTTATGCTTACCGCTTGTGTGCTTTGCACTATTGCAGGCAGTTTCTTAAGTTAAAGACGAATAAAACAACGAGTATGATGATCAAAGCTTAAAATTTTTGTTGAAAGTAAATATTCAAAAACCAATCAATCAAAAAGACAAACCATTAACTATTGTACAACGTATTAAATTACTATTAGAACAAACTGCATGTGTGTCGCTATGTGAATAATTGTTAATGAGTGTCGGCACAGTCAGGTCCGATTGCTTCGAGATTCTCGCTAAGAATAAATTTGCTTGCAACTCAGTCCAGCTTAATTTGGCATACTACTGTGAGCAAAAGATAGTAAGACTTTATTCATAATTTGAAAATTCTTTATTTATTCTCCGACATCTATTTCGTTCCCCTCAAAGTAATCCCCCCGGCCCCAGTACACTTGTGCCAACGTTTTTTCCATTCCTTGAAACAGTGGTTAAAGTCGATTTCTGGAATAGCCTTCAATGTGCGAAGCGATTCACGTTTAATGTCATCAATTGACTCAAAACGGTTTCCCCGGAGCGGTCGTTTGCTGAACAGCCAGAAATCACATGGAGCTAAATCAGGTGAATACGGTGGTTGTGGAACGATATTGGTGGAATTTTTGGCGAAAACCTTACGAAGAATCAATGCAGTATGCGACGGTGCATTATCGTGGTGCAAGAACCAAGAGTTGTCAGCCCATAATTCCGGCCTCTTCTTACGAATAGCTTCGCGCAAACGACGCGTAACACTTTAATAGTATTCTTTGTTGACAGTTTGGCCGGTCGGAAGGAATTCGGAGTGCACCACACCTCGGTAATCGAAAAAACTGTCAACATGACCTTGATTTTTGACTTGCTTCGACGTGGTTTTTTCGGTTTCGGCTCGCCTTTGGTACGATATTCAGCCGATTGATCGTCTGTTTCCAGGTCGTAAGCATAGATCCAAGACTCATCGCCAGTTATAATACGTTGCATGACATCCTGGTAGTCGGAAAGCATTGTTTTACAGATGTCAACGCGACCCTGTTTTTCTAGAAAATTGAGTGATTTTGGAACCAACCGTGCTTTCACTTTTCTTAGCCCCAAATAATCTTTTAAAATGGTTTTCACTAATCCTTCCGATTTTCCAATATTGTCAGAAAGGTCTCTGAAAATCCCCGAATGCACTTTTTGTACTTCAGAAAGACAAGCGTATACTAAACATTAATGATTATTTTGATGTGACCTTTGGCTCAGATGACACTGACAGTCTTACCAATCTAGAAAAAAAAATTTCGATGAATGGGTTTCCGCGCGAAATTTAAATTAAAACGTCTTACTTTCTTTTGCTCACAGTAGTATAGCAACTATAGTTTTCTCTGTTTGCCTTCTGCATTCAGCAACCCACGATCGGACCTCACTCAGCAACTTAATAACAAACAAAGCACTTAATAAGAAACTTCTGGCATCACACTAAGAATTTTCAACGGAATATGGCGCCTGCATGTCGTTACGTAATTGTATGCATATGCAAGGCAATGACAAAAACAACAGAGAATTAGTGCGTATTAAGTAACGACTATTTCATCACCCAAAAATGTATACGCATATGTGTTGGTGTTGCCTATGTATGTACTCTGGCGCTGCGAAACGACCTTCCTGAGAAATCACACGTCCTCGTGTGTTATCTTCGATCTACAAAAATCTTTTCTTTTTTTTGTTATTTTAACCACACATTCTAAACATTCTAATTTATTTCATCCTTAGCCTTACAATTGCAAACATCAGATTTAAAAAAAAACGTATCTTATTTCGAATTACTCAAACTACATTTATAGAGATAGCTGTTATGGTGCAGTCATCATTCCCCTCCTGGGAATCAGATGTACCTTTCGTGTTGTCGTCTATGCCTTCATTTCCCTCTTTAAAATTAAACGCACCTCATGTGTCGTTTATACCATCAATCAATTCAAAGCCCATCTGTCTGTTTGGTAACACTCTTAACGATTAATGTGAATGATTATATATTCGCTTATTTATAAGAAATTTTTAACAATACGTGATTGCCTATGTTGAACCACACAATTTAAGCCTTATTTCTATCGAATCTATCCATAGCCATATTTTAATAAGCTCGTTTTCTTAAATATTTTCTGCCTATTACATTTTATTTTCACTTACTGACAATAAACCAAAAGGTCTAGCTTCTTTTCCAATTAACAGTTCTAGCTGTACAATTCATTGCCAATTGAACTTCACCCAACGCATCCTGCCATGATCTCTGACTGGTTTCCACTGTGGTTAACATACTCTTGAGTGTACCCATTACTTTTTCTACTTGTCCGTTCGGTGAAGTACAGAATTGACGAAAACTTATCTGGCAAAACAACGACCATGATCAGCAGGTAAACCTAGTAATGACACGACCGATTTCAGTGCTTTAATACAATTATCCCATATGGACAGTATTCCACGGTATGGCTACTCAACGAATCATGTACTGCCTTTCCATCTATTTCCGGTGCCCTTGATGTCTGCATGGTTTTTAGCGGTTTTGCCTTTCCAATCCTGTGAAATACTGGCTAGAGCTGTGATCTCTAGGCGAGGCCGATCCCACCTCTGATGTCGGAAAACAGGGATTATTTTCCATTTGTAAACGAGTGTCGGCACAGTCAGTTCCGATTGCTTCGGAGTTCTCGCTAAGATTAAATTTGGTTGCAACTCAATCCAGCTTAATTTGGAAATCTTATAACTCACCCGATCGTGTTAGTGTTGCCTATATATGTACACTAGATCTACGACATATATAAATTTTTAATTTTCCACAGAAAGAAATACTGATGTGTATAAATTGCAGTGTTGATCTACCAGTGGTGTGTTTAAGTACAATTATTCCCGAATAAAGCTGTGTACTTATCACTGATTTTTTTTTTTTTTTTTTTGTTCAAAAGAAAAGGTGAAATCTGAAATTTTTTCGAAAATTGTTTATTTAGTTATCAATATCCATTTTGGTGGTCCCTTTAAAGTAATCCCCCTCAGATATAATGCACTTATGCCAGCGCTTTTTCCAATCCTTGAAGCACTGCTGAAATGCGCTTTTCGGTATGGCTATTAGTGCTATCTTCGATTCCGACATTATCTCATTAATTGGGGCAATGCGCTTTATAGAAAACACAATTTTTTGTTTTTTTTTTATTGTAAGTTCCTTTTTTAATCATGAAGTACATAGGATAGGGTTATGTTTAGAATAACGCATCGGGCAAATAGCCTCCACGGCTTTTCAAACACGTTGACACTCTTTTGTCGAAATTTTCCATTACCATTCTGAAAAAAGGTGGCTTGACCAGTCTCATTAGGCGGGCTACATAAGTAGTATAGTCAGCCTCCTTCAGTCGTCTTTCAATGGTTTTTCTACTTATTCACATTCGTACTCATTGTTAACTTCAATTGATAAAGCTTTGGGTGTAATCAAGAAATCCTCTTTAAATTTACCAAGGATTATGTGATCCTGTCTCGGTGTAGTTTTGCGTGGTCTGCCTGCTAAGGCTAAATTATCTGTTGAATTTGTTTGTTTCTTGTTTTTGTTTTGGTTTAAATAGTTTACCGCGGCACTTTATAGAATGGGCTGAGATTTTGTACTGAAGTACCTGCGTTGTACTTTATTACCATTTCGCTATTCTGGAGTTGGCTTAGTTCACGTGTTTTACCCATATTTAAAAAAAAAAAAACTGAAAAACTACTGAAATCGAAAACAAAATAATTAAAACTAGTTTGAAATTAGATAAGCTGGGCTTAAAAATTGAAAAAGTTGTGCTTATCGCACGCGACACAAATAACAAGTAAAAAATACAATGTCAAAATACTTTTCCAGTTAAAAATTCATTATGTCTCACATAACATGTCATAGCAAAGAAATGGATTAACTTATCAGTTTGATCTATTGCTCTCGAAAAGCTTTAAATAGCCACTCTCTCTTGAAAGTAAAGTTGATACCGTTACTTCTACGACTAAAGAGTGACACTCGATAGTATATTGATTGGAGCTTCGTCAAAATACTTTTGACCACCATTGTACATACCATTTGTCAGCTATGCAAATGGTTTAAGGAAATGTGTTCAACCGTGAAAGATTGGCAATTATAGTTTATGTGTAATTATGTCTATCGTTTCCATAAAATCTGATTTAAAATGATTCCTAATAGAATCAAAGCATTTTCCACGACCAAATAAATCCTTCCATATAACACTTCGGTTATGGCCAAAATGATTAAAGATGCGTCAGCATACGGGATTGGAGCAGTGATAGCGTACATCATTGAAATCTCATGTAGCCTTCAATGGCTTATGAAGTCAATTCTAGTCTAGTTTTCGACTAAATAGAAAACTCATACTTTTCGGCGAGAAAACTCGCCATGAAATATCTTTCCCGAATTAGAGTGCCTAAATTAAGGAAGTCCAACACGCTATCAACCCTATTGTCGTCAACGCGGTCTACTGCGATTTTGAGTGGCGCCTATACAGCACGAGCTTGTAAAAAGATTTCTAGCAACCAAGTTCTGGCGTTGCCAGAATTCTGTCGCAGAAGATTTTTTACAGAGTACAAACGATCACACAGGGAAGTAGAGGAAAATGTGAACCAGATTTTTAATGACTTCCACTTCCCAAAAGTAAGGAATCTAGCTAAAGACGTTGTTCTTTAGTGCAAAACCTGTACTCAAGTCAAGTGCGTAAGGCACCCAGAAATAGGTACTAGTGACAACAGCAATTCTATTTTTCGATGGTGAAATGGTCCACATAGACATTTTTTCCCACCAAAAAAAAGAATAATTTACATTTGTTGACAAATTGTTTAAATTTGTCATAGTTCAGCACTTACAATCAAGAACTATTGTGGACTTAAAACATCCCATCATTCAGATGATAAATATATTTGCCGGTCTAAAAACCATTAATTGCGACACTAATCGGGTACAATCATTGTGTACATTCAGTAACGGACAGAAGACTAAGTGATGCAGTTGACACACCCTCAGATGAAGTCCCTTTTGCGCATCAGTTCACTTTACTGTACATCGGTTGTATTCCTTGCCACACACAACTACTTCCTCCTCGCTCAGACTATGTTGATCGAAATATTTCTACCTCACATTCAAGAGAAAGAAAGGTAAAGGAAACGTTGGGTTAACCCAATTGAAACTACAGGCACAGGCAAATGCTGCCAAGAATAACAGTTACACAATTAAGACAAAAAACATAATACAATACAAAACTAATATCTTCATACTGTAGCGGTTTTGGTCAACCGAGCGGTTGCTGATGTTTAATTGTTAATTAAATGTGTTTAATTGTTTTATTGTTCTTCGTTAAAAAGCCGGTACAAAAGCGTAGATGCGCAATGAATTGCATAAAAAGAGTGCAGTGGTAAGAAGAAGCGAGTGATGCACTTTTTTTTGGCATTCACTGCGCGGAGTCAGGGGTGCCTGTCGATACGCAAGGTTGCTCGCGATAGTGGGAATTAAAATTCGCTATATTACCCCTCTCCGAGACTCGAACCTCCTGGCCGAAATTTTCCGGAGCCGATCTTTGGTAGGGGGCAAAGCGGTTGATGGAACCGTCCTAGTCGTCCTTTTGCCGGGAAAACGTGCCTCATAGATTATGTCCGAGTGCCGGCGGGTAACTATCGCCGGTCCAAGCCAATCCGTAAGCAGCTTTGGACATCGACCAAAATTTCGCACGGGTGCGTACAGTCACACTTCGTTGCCTGGTTTGAGGTCCACCTGATGTGATCGAAGATCGTACCGTGCCCTGTTCGTTGCTGCAGCAGCTATAAGTTTTTGGCGCGTCGTCTGGTAAGCGTAACTGACGATCCCAGTCACGTTGGTCCGAAGCAATGAATTTGGTAATCTAGGTAATCTACAATAGTAGCATGCGGTTTTCAACCATCCCGTCCGACTGGGGATACAACGGAGTAGTGCGTGTCTTCTCTACTTCGTGGATTTGTAGACACGTTCGGAACACTTCCGATTAAAAATTCCGGCCTTGATCAGAGTGAAGCGTGAATGGGATACCAAAACGGCTGAAGACCTCATGCACCAGCGCTCTTGCTACCGTTTCTGCCGTCTGATCCGGGATCGCGATACATTCTGGCCATTTGGTGAAGTAGCACATGACAACAGCGATGTACCGATTGCCGCGGGATGTAGTTGGCAGAGGCCCCAGAATATCGATGGCCAACCGTTCAAAAGGAGCACCGATGCAGCTGGCTTGTAGGCAGCCGACGGTGCCACGACTAGGTCCTTTCCTGGCATTACATGTTTGGCACAGGGCGCACCAGATGGCAACGTGCGCGCCCTGTCCCACCCAATAGTAGCGCTGTTTCAGCTTACCCGGTGTCTTCTTCATTCCGAAATGTCCACCGGTAGAGGTGTTATGCACACTGCGGGTAATTTCCTCCTGTAGATTGCGTGGCACTATAGCTACCGCTCTACCTTCCTTGTTCCGGGCTTTTAATACGCCGTCATCCAAGTGGAGGCGATCGAAAGAGTGCCAATAGGCTTTCGTCTCGGGACTCGTGCCATATGACGGCTTTGGGTGGCCGGTCTGGTTTTTAAACCAGTCGAAGATAGGGGCCAGCGTAGGATCGTCCATTTGCTGCTGGGCGTAATCCATTGCCTCGATCTGCATATACAAAACACCTAGCTGATCGTTTGCCTCGGCCTTTTCGCAGTGACGACATTCTCCGCAGGGTCGCCGCGATAAAGCGTCCGCGTTGCCATGCTGCTTTCCGCTACGGTGCTGTATATCCATGTCGTATTGTTTCATGCGCTATATCCAGCGTGCAATTTGCCCCTCCGGTTCCCGAAAATTGTACAGCCACTTCTGGGAAGCGTGATCGGTTCGTATGAGGAATCTCTGTCCGAAAAGGTAGTGATGGAAATGCTTGCAGGCCAACACGACTGCCAGTAGTTCCCTCCTGGTAAAGCAATAGTTCCGTTCGGCTGCGCTAAACGTCTTGCTGTAATACTCCAGCACTTGTTCTTGACTATCCTGTTCTTGACTAAGTACTGCTCCAGCTCCGTGATTAAACGCATCCGTGTCTAAAATAAAATGACCGGTCGGATCCGGAAACGTCAGGACGGGTGCCTGAGTAAGCTTCCCCTTTAACACATCAAAAGCTTCCTGGGCGGTCGGCGAGCCTCGGTCAATTCTAGAAGCGGGCGGGCGGTGGCCGCAAATTCGGCTACAAATTTGCGATAGTAGGAGCATAGTCCCAGGAATTATCGGACATCTTTTTGGCAGCGGGGCCGACGCCAATCCGTCACTCGATTGACTTTCTCCGGCTATGCTCGCAAACCTTGGTCGCTTACAATGTGACCCAGGAAGGTCACCTCTCCGAAAGAACTGGCACTTACGTGGGCTGAGTTTTAAGCCGGCGCTCGCTAGACGATCAAAGACCTCCTGAAGCAAGTGCTCTTCGGGTGAACTGGAGTCGACGATAATGTCGTCCAAATAAACTAAAGGTGACGTGCAGCTCACGCCGATGAAAAGGCCATCTATCAGGCGCTCGAAGGTGGCGGGCGCATTGGTCAGTCCAAATGGCATGACGTTGAACTCATAAGGTCCGGCATCACACACGAACGCTGTCTTGGCCCGTGATTCCTCATCCATATCCACTTGCCAGTAGCCACTCTGTAGATCCATGGTGGATAACCATTTGGACCCATGTAGTCTCGTCAGGATGTCGTCCATCCGGGGCAGTGGGTAGGAGTACTTTAGGGTGTCATTTGTGTGTGTTGAGGCAGACGGGCGGATTACCCCTCGCTGCTGCATATCAGCTACCAGACGCTCCACTTCCATCTTTCCGGATAGCGCCTGTCGACGTGGCGGTTGCTTGATCGGCCGGGTTTGACCGGTATCGATCGTGTGTCGAGTCAGACGAGTATGGCCTGTATCGTCACCTTGTGCAGAGAACACGTGCTGTTATCCGTGAATGAGCTGCAAGTGCTTGGTGCGCGTCTCTCCGGCCAAGTCGGTGCCAGTTTGCACGACTGGGTACCGTTATTTAGCATGTGTAATACGGCCGACTCACTAGTGGTGTCCACAAGGGAGCTTCCCAGGATTAAGTCGGATGGGAGCTGGGAGTGTAGTCCTCGTTCCAGTACAGCTTGGGTCAGGCAATCTTGCTATGAACATCCGATCCTGTGTCTGCACTTGTAAGGGTATCGAAACCTAGGTAAACTTTAGGCGTAGCTCCCTCAGATCCACGACCCAGGTGAATAACGTAGAAAGAACTCCATATCTAAAAGCGTCGGAATGTTGCCTTCCACTAGCAAGAATTTGTGCTTGACAGCTCGGCCGGCTGCGGTCAATCGTGTTCCGTTGTTTTAGTGGCTACGAATTCTTGCGGATGGGCCATGGTAGATTACCTGACAAGGACTGACCCGTAACTGGTCCGGAAGGTCTCGACGGTTTATCAGTGAAACGGCGGCACCAGTATCGACTGGCTTTTTATCCACTATTACTTAGCAGTATAAGCTTCGGGCAGTCGGCGGTGTGATGTTGTACTCCGCTGCAGTTGGTTCGGTATCAGGCGTCGTAGGATCCGTCTATAGTGTCAGCACAGGAAGTCGGTGTAACCGAGTTCCCCTGTACTGGTAGCGTCTCATCAAACAGCTGAGCATGGGCGGTGACAATCTCGTCGGAAGCACGCTTAGTGCTGGTGTCAGCCAGCGAATCACCCGTTCCTGAATTCTTCGCGGTCTGCTCCAACAGGTGGTCAGTGGACTGTGGCAATAGGGGCGGTGCACTTAGCTGGGCTGTCTTCTTGACGCGTGGTGCGTCTTGCCGCGGCCTGTGGACACTCTCCCCGGGTGGCGCTCCTTGGAACAACTGACTGGCGGACTGCGTCGACTGTGTCTGACGGAGCGTTCGGTCCGGAAGCAGATTTTTCGGATAGTGGCGAGTGGTGCTCCGGCAGGCGGCAGGCCGGTGGAGCGACATTAGGCGGCTTGTTGGGTCTTGATGTCCTTCAATTTGTCTCAGCTGTTGACTCCGACAAAATTAGAACTGAAGTGGCTGGTCGGTGTCGGCATGGGGCTCAATACGTCGGGCCTTGTCAAGCGCATCCTTGAGAGTGCTCTGTTGGCTGGAGAAGATCGGCACCTGATACGACGTTTCCCGCATGCCATCGATGAAGCACTGAACCAGGATGCTGTTGTAGGTTGAGCTCGGCAGTTCGCTGAAAACTGCGCGACCCAAGCACTGCAAGTCCATGGCGAAGTCCTGCAGAGATTCTCTCGACCCTTGGACACGATTGTGGAACTCGTGGTAAGCGACGTGTGGGCTTGGAGTGAAGTTCTCACGTCAAGCGGCTGTCAGAGCTGCATACGATCGTTATTCGGTGTCCGGCAGTGTAGCGTAGAGTCGCTGCGCCCGGCCGCGCTGCATACTCCTCGGCCATGTCGTCGAACAGCCTCTGGAATTCTACTGACCGTCATCAAAACGTGTCGACTCCCCTGTTCGTGGTGTACTATACGCCATTCCGGGGTTATCGCCGACAGTCTTGACGGCTGCGTCTGTAGATGCTGTGACGGAAGCTCTAGCAGGTGGACCGCCAGCACCTCCCAACACGGTACGCTCAAACGACGACCACATCTGCGCGAACTTTTGTTCAAAATGTGGGTCCAGCCGGTTGTCCAGGCGAGAGGCACGCGTATCCACCGAGTCTTGCGCACGTAAGCGGCTAGTTAGAATCTCCAGTCTCTGCTGCGTCTCTAGCAGCGTCGCAGTTAGCTCCTGGTTTCTGGTTTCGGCAGCCGCGATAGCGTTTGCCTGTTATTGGCGCTTTGATCTATTTGGAGGCATTATGGGTTTGGTTCTCGCAAACCAATTGTATATTCCACACCTGACACCAATGTAGCGGTTAAAGTCAGCCGAGCTGATGTTTTTGTTGGGTTGGTGGTAGGTGTAGGTCTTCTCCGGATCACTAACAAATCAGACGACGCGTATGTGTTTAATTGTATTATTGTTCTTCGTTAAAAAGTCGTAGCGTAGGTGCGCAATGAATTGCAATAAAAAAGTGTAGTGGTAAGAAGAAGCACGTGATACACTTTTTTTTGGCATTCACTGCGCGGGGTCTGGGGTGCCTGCCGATACGCAAGGTTGCTCGCGATCGTGGGCGGACGAATTCAAATTCGCTACAATACTTTTACCAAAATGGTAGATTTAATATTTAATATTTCTTTTACTCTTACTTTTATAAAGTAATTTTTAACAACATTATTTAATCTTCTTAATTCAAAATTCAGTTACACAATCAAATGCCCCATACGACATGATCTACAACGGTATGCCTCTCAACAATATTATTATAATCATCACACACACAGACACTTGCTCCTCTGGCAATTTTCTTAAATCTTCATGTGCATACTTGGTTATTTATTGGTTAAGGACCTTATAATTTATTGGTTAACGACCTTATAATTTATTGGTTTAGGACCTTGTAATGTACCTCTCACCCTCTAGAACATTTATTATTTCAAAAGACTTCTTGAATTTAGGATTCAACTTGGTTTGATGCCTTTCTTCGTTTTTAAGCGCACTCAGACGGTATGGTGTAGCTAGCTTCCTACGAAGCTGTTTACTGCCGTCTAAAGTAGGGGATGCATATACCACTACTCAAGCTACTACTTTTGCTATGAGCAGTCACGTTTTAGCCCTGGGTCCCCCGACATTGAGCATCATCCATGAGAGAGCTGCCTGAATTTTTGATGCCTTTCTTCTGACATATTCTAAATGTTGCCTGAAACTAGGCCTATTATCTATCAGGACTCCTAAATATCTTATTGAGTCCTTCGACCTAATAGACACTTCTCCCACCCGTCATGAACTCAGCATTTTTCCTACTTGTGATAAGCACCACCTCTGTGTTATGTCCGGCCAGCTTTAAGCTAGCATTCTGTATCCACCAGCTAACGAACCTATGAGCCTCATTAGAAGCCGATTGGACTTCTTCTACCTCCTTGGCTACTACTACTAAAGCTACATCGTCTACGAGCCCAATTAAACTACAAAGATTTGGTAGCTGGTGTCTGAGCACTTCATTATAAATTAAGTTCCATAGGAGTAACTTTGTATCCGCTGGTGCCATCTTACGATCGTATTGCAGTAACCAGTCGGGCAGATAGCTTAATACCATTTTAGAGAGGTATACTGGAATTCCGATCCGGTCGATAGCTTTTTGAATGCGAGTCCAGCAGGCCGAGTAGAACGCGTTTCGAATGTTCAACGTGACAACTGGACAGTGCTCCTTATCGCCCCATCTGCATCTGATTCTATGTTTTGATAGCATCCACTGTAGAACGCGTTTTACGGAATCCATATTGAGGTTCGGAAGTGCCTCTCTTTTCTCGTCTAGGTTCAAAAGTCGGGTCAACTGTTGGTTTTGCTAACTTACACGTGATGCAATTTTCAACGAATATTCGTACATATTCTCGAACCAGTAAGACCATACAATTTATCCCATAAGAACATCGTTGTAGTGTCTTTTATGGATCTATTAGTCTTATTTCCAACTGCACTGTTTTTACTCGAGTCTGTGGAATTCCATCTATAAACCAGTGAGAGTAACATTTTAAAATTTAAATCAAAGATGACTTATCAGAAATATTCATACTTTTATCACTATTTGTATGTCGTTCATAATTAGGTAAGCGTAGAAAATTTACTCTTTTATTTTTATAAATTTGAAAGCTGTCAGCATCCATCGCTACATCGATCATTCACTCCACACTTTCTGCTCATCTTGTGGTATTTTCCTTTCTTCTCCAAACGAGCATGACATTGGGCATATTTATGGCCAGCCTTCCCACAATAATGGCATTTCCCCTGTGACGAGAATTTCGGTTTCTTTCGCTCTGGGCCTGGTCCGTCCTCGATTGAACTCTTCTTGAAAGCGTGTGCCTGTAGTTACTGTTACAGCTCACTACGAGTCTCCACGTTCGTAGTAAACACCCAACGCAACAAGCTATCGTCTACTTGCATCATGTGAGCCAACGCTACAAACACTGCAATTTCTTCCAAATCGTTCGTAATCAATTTTTTCATGAGCAGAATGACAATATGACTGTCATATTCCGCAAAGCCTTCTCCAGGTTTTGGACGACCGTTCAGAATGTTTATGTTTATTATGGCAGACGTCTCAATACCTAAAAATCGTAAGATGATCAGATCCTTGAACTGAGTCCAAGCAATGCCAGCAAAGCATATCTGCGACAGCCACTGCGACGCGCTGCCCTCTAACGCCTTGCTTAAAGGTATGAAAAGTGCGCTACCCTCGGGCACATTGTCGGCGAATTCAATTATCATTCACCAACCTGAGGCGTCCGCTCCAGCGCAATCGGGATTAAATTTTGGCAGCAAGACATGTACTGTGTAATTCCAAAAACGTCCCGATGTATTTTCAATGTCTTGAATTACATGAATTTCATTAAAGCTAAGAATGCGAGCTGCGCTGGCTTCGACGCCGGCAGCGGAGCGATCGTATTCGTTTATATATATGTATGAGTAGCGGCGCTGACGTCACTACGAGAGGGAGAGCGTAACATGTTCAGTTGGTGACAGCATTCAGTTGGTGTCGCATTGCAAACATGCTGACTCTTCAATTTTGGGTGACCATGCATGTGTGGTCAAGTTATTACACACTTGCATAATTGGAATGTGCTCCGGGCGTTATGTAAACATTGTGACAAAGTGCCACAATGTGTTTGGTATACTATTTATGCAAAGCACTAAGTACAGTGTGCATTCAATATGTGAACATAGTACAACTGTCTTTTCATCTATTGCCGTTGCCCTTAATGACTGCATGGTTTTTTGCGGTTTTGCCTTTGAAATACTGGCTAGAACTGTGATCTCTAGGCGAGGCCGATCCCACCTTTGATGTCGGAGAACATGGATTATATTCCATTTGTAAACGAGTGAGTTCCAATTCAGTTCCGATTGCTTCGGAGTTCTCGCTAATATTTAATTTGGTTGCAACTCAGTCTAGCTTAATTTGGAAATCTTATAGCTCACTCAATCGTGTTAGTGTTGCCTATATATGTACACTAGATCTACGAAATATATATAAATTTTAAATTTTCCACAGAAAGAAATACTGATGTGTATAAATTGAAGTGTTGATCTACCAGTGGTGTGTTTAAGTACAATTATTCTCAAATAAACCTGTGTACTTATCACTGTTTTTTTTTTGTTTTTTATTGTCTCGTCATATATGTACATACGGGGTCTGTTCAAAAGAAAAGGTGAAATCTGAATTTTCCCGAAAATTATTTATTTAGTTATCCATTTTGGTGGTCTCTTTAAAGTAATCCCCCTCAGATATAGTTCACTTATGCCACTTTCCAATCCTTGAAGCACTTCTGAAATGCGCTACTAGTTCTATCTTCGATTCCGACATTATCTCATCAATTGGGGCAAAGCGCTTTTCTTTCATTACTCTGTTCAGTGTTGGGAAAAGGAAAAATGTCGCAGGGAGCCAAATCCGGTGAAAACGGACTTGTTGATAAGAACTCATTATGCACCAAGCCACTGTAATCGATAAAACAATGAGCAAAACGTTCAGCTTTTCTTTTGAACAGACGTCGTATATATGTTCATCAGAGTATATTTTGATGTTGTGTTTTTCAACCATTTGTTTTATTTCTAGAGTTTCTAGAGTTAGATGGCAAACAAATATTGAGATCCCAATCTACGTAGGGCAAAGAGAAAAAAACTGCTGTTGAACTGACTGAAAGCGATGATGATACCGAATATAGCTTTTAAGGAACAAATAAAGGGTGTTCCAAAATCTACGAAATTTTTTAATTAAATAGAAAACACAATTTTTTGTTTATTTTTTATTGTAAGTTCCTTTTTTAATCATGAAGTACATAGAATAGGGCTATGTATAGCTATATAGCACATCGGGCAAATGGCCTCCACGGCTTTTCATACACGTATGCACTCTTTTATCGAAATTTTCCATTACCATTCTGCAAAAATGTGGCTTGACCAGTCTCATTTTCAAAACAGTATGGTCCAATTATGCCTCCAGCCCAAAATCTACACCAAACAGTTACACGTTGTGGATGCATTTGTTTTTCGACCATCACAAGTGGGTTCTCAGAACCCCAAAAGCGGTAATTTTGGCGATTAACAAACCCATCAAGGTGAAAATGTGCTTCGTTGTGCTTAGGATGATTTTTCTTAAAAATCAGCATCCATTTGTTGGCCGCCAAACATAAATTATTTTTGAAATATTGTTCAATAAGGAAGACACGTTGTTCTATCGTATAGCGCTCCATTTTTACTAACCATAAACTGTCAGCTATCGATTAATAATTTTTTTTGGTTGCCCACACTTTAATGCACAAATGGCAGCAAATTCAAAACTTGCGTACCTTTTGGGACACCCTTTATCAGTCCACAAAATATGGTCCCAAAAAGATTGAGGATTCTGCGTGGTCTGCCTGCTGTGGCTAAATTATCTGTTGAATTTGTTTGTTTCTGGTTGTTGATTTGGTTTAAATAGTTTACCGCGGTACTTTATAGAATGGGCTGAGATTTTGTACTGAAGTACCTACGTTGTACTTTATTATCATTTCGCTATTCTGGAGTTGGCTTAGTTCACGTGTTTTACCCATATTTTAAAGAAAAAAGAGTGAAAAACTACTGAAATCGAAAACAAAATAATTAAAACTAGTTTAAAATTAGATAAGCTGGGCTTAAAAATTGAAAAAAGTTGTGCTTATCGCACGCGACACAAATAACAAGTAAAAAATACAATGTCAAAATACTTTTCCAGTTAAAAATTCATTATGTCTCACATAACATGTCATAGCAAAGAAATGGATTAACTTATCAGTTTGATCTATTGCTCTCTAAAAGCTTTAAATAGCCACTCTCTCTTGAAAGTAAAGTTGATACCGTTACTTCTACGACTAAAGAGTGACACTCGATAGTATATTTCTTGGAGCTTCATCAAAGTACTTTTGACCCCCATTGTACATACCACTTGTCAGCTATGCAAATGGTTGAAGGAAATGTGTTCAACAGTGAAAGATTGGCAATCATAGTTTATTTCTAATTATGTCTTGCTATCGTTTCCATAAAATCTGACTTAAAATGATTCCAAATAGAATCAAAGCATTTTCCACGACCAAATAAATCCGTCCATATAATACTTCGGTTATGGCCAAAATGATTAAAGATGCGTCCGCATACGGGATTGGAGCAGTGATAGCGTACATCATTGAAATCTCATGTAGCCTTCAATGGATTATGAAGTCAATTAATAGAAATAGAAAACTCATACTTTTCGGCGAGAAAACTCGCCATGAAATATCTTTCCCGAATTAGAGTGCCTAAATTAAGGAAGTCCAACACGCTATCAACCCTATTGTCGTCAACGCGGTCTACTGCGATTTTGAGTGGCGCCTATACAGCACGAGCTTGTAAAAAGATTTCTAGCAACCAAGTTCTGGCGTTGCCAGAATTCTGTCGCAGAAGATTTTTTACAGAGTACAAACGATCACACAGGGAAGTAGAGGAAAATGTGAACCAGATTTTTAATGACTTCCACTTCCCAAAAGTAAGGAATCTAGCTAAAGACGTTGTTCTTTAGTGCAAAACCTGTACTCAAGTCAAGTGCGTAAGGCACCCAGAAATAGGTACTAGTGACAACAGCAATTCTATTTTTCGATGGTGAAATGGTCCACATAGACATTTTTTCCCACCAAAAAAAAGAATAATTTACATTTGTTGACAAATTGTTTAAATTTGTCATAGTTCAGCACTTACAATCAAGAACTATTGTGGACTTAAAACATCCCATCATTCAGATGATAAATATATTTGCCGGTCTAAAAACCATTAATTGCGACACTAATCGGGTACAATCATTGTGTACATTCAGTAACGGACAGAAGACTAAGTGATGCAGTTGACACACCCTCAGATGAAGGCAAGCAAGACAGAAAGAAGACGGAAAGAATTGAATTTCCCAGCAAGTTCAGTTGGAAAAAAGAACCCAGCAGCAGAATGGTTTTGAGATAGGTGAAAGAACGTTTGTCAAGAACAATAGAAAGTTAGAAAACAAGCTCACTCCGTTGTGTTCCGAAATAAATTAAGCAGACCTAGGAACTCTTTTTGTGGTTCTCAAGAACAAATTAAGATAAGACAAAAAGCATTCAGAATAAATTGAACTACAGCATGTCTTTCTATTGAATGCTCGACACAAATCAACGCACTTTGTCGTCAACTAATAATGAGCAAAAAGTCCCTTTTGCGCATCAGTTCACTTTACTGTACATCGGTTGTATTCCTTCTTATGCTGCCACACACAACTACTTCCTCTTTGTTCATGGCCTCGCTCAGACTATGCTGATCGAAATATTTCTACCTCACATTCAAGAGAAAGAAAGGTAAAGGAAACGTTGGGTTAACCCAATTGAAACTACAGGCACAGGCAAATGCTGCCAAGAATAACAGTTACACAATGAAGACAAAAAACATAATACAATACAAAACTAATATCTTCATACTGTAGCGGTTTTGGTCAACCGAGCGGTTGCTGATGTTTAATTGTTAATTAAATGTGTTTAATTGTTTTATTGTTCTTCGTTAAAAAGCCGGTACAAAAGCGTAGATGCGCAATGAATTGCATAAAAAGAGTGCAGTGGTAAGAAGAAGCGAGTGATGCACTTTTTTTTGGCATTCACTGCGCGGGGTCAGGGGTGCCTGTCGATACGCAAGGTTGCTCGCGATAGTGGGAATTAAAATTCGCTATATTACCCCTCTCCGAGACTCGAACCTCCTGGCCGAAATTTTCCGGAGCCGATCTTTGGTAGGGGGCAAAGCGGTTGATGGAACCGTCCTAGTCGTTCTTTTGCCGGGAAAACGTGCCTCATAGATTATGTCCGAGTGCCGGCGGGTAACTATCGCCAGTCCAAGCCAATCCGTAAGCAGCTTTGGACATCGACCAAAATTTCGCACGGGTGCGTACAGTCACACTTCGTTGCCTGGTTTGAGGTCCACCTGATGTGATCGAAGATCGTACCGTGCCCTGTTCGTTGCTGCAGCAGCTATAAGTTTTTGGCGCGTCGTCTGGTAAGCGTAACTGACGATCCCAGTCACGTTGGTCCGAAGCAATGAATTTGGTAATCTAGGTAATCTACAATAGTAGCATGCGGTTTTCAACCATCCCGTCCGACTGGGGATACAACGGAGTAGTGCGTGTCTTCTCTACTTCGTGGACTTGTGGACTCGTCCAGAATACTTCCGATTAAAAATTCCGTCCGTGATCGGAGTAGATGTGAATGGTATGGCAAAACGGCTGAAAATCCCATGCACCAGCGCTCTCGCTACCGTTTCCGCCGTGTGATTCGGGATCGCGATACATTTTGGCCACTTGGTGAAGTAGCACATGATGACGCGGGATGTAGTTAGCAGAGGACCCAGAATATCGATGGCTAACCGTTCAAAAGGGGCTTCGATGCAACTAGGTTGTGGGCAACCGACGGTGCGGCGATTGGGTCCTTTTCTGGCATTACAGTTTTGACACCTACCCAATAACAGCGCTGTTTCACTTCACCCAGCATCTTCTTCACTCTGGAATGTCCAATGGTAGAGATATTATGCACACTGCGGGTAATTTCTTCCTATAGGTTGCGCGGAGCTATAGCTACCGATCTATCTTCTCTGTTCCTTGTTTTTAATAGGCTTTCATCCACGTGAAGGCGATCGAACGAGTGCCGATAGGCTTTCGTCTCGGGACTGTCGTGCCAGATTGCGGCTTTGGGAGGCCGATCTCAGGTTTTAATTCACTCGAAGATCGGGGCCAGCGTAGGATCGGCCATTTGCCGCTGGGCGTAATCCATTGCCTCGATTTGCATGTACATGACACCTAGCTGACGATCAGCTGACCGTTTGCTTCGGCCTTTGCTCCTCTTGTTTTCGAGAGTTGTACAGGTACTTCAGAGAAGCGTGATCAGTTCGGGGCAGGAATCTCTGTCCGAAAAGGTAGTGGTGAATATGTTTGCACACTAGCACGACTGCCAGTAGTTCGCTCCTGGTAACGCATTAGTTCCGTTCGGCTGCGCTAAACGTTTTGCTGTAGTACGCTATCACTCGTTCCTGGCCGTTCATGTTTTAGACTCAGTACGGCTTGAGCTGCGTGGTTAGACGCATTCTTGTCTAAAATAAAATGCATTCTTATCTAAAATAAAATGCATTCTTGTCTAAAATAAAATGGCCTCTCGGAATTGTAAACGTCAGAGCGGGCGCCTGAGTAAGCTTCGTATTTAACACATCGAAAGCCTGGGCGGCCGGGGACCAGTCGAAAAAGATAAAAAACGATCAGACATATTTCGGGCAGTGAAGGCGAGGCCAATTCGTCACTCGGCTGACTTTCTCTGGACATGCTCGTAAGCCTTGGTCGCTTACAATGTGACCCAGGTAGGTCACCTCTGAGCGAAAAAACTGGCACTTACGTAGGCTGACTCTTAAGCCGGCGCTCTTCGGGTGTACTGGAGTGGACGATAATGTCGTCCAAATAAACTAACGCTGACATGCAGCTCATGTCGGTGAGAAGGCCGTCCATCAGGCGCTCGAAGGTGGCGGGTGCATTGGTCAGGCCAAATGGCATGACATTGAATTCGATAAGGCCACCATCACACACGAACGCTGTCTTGGCCAGCTGGATGATTCCTCATCCATATCCACTTGCCAGTAGCCACTCTGTAGATCCATGGTGGATAACCATTTGGACCCATGTAGTCTCGTCAGGATGTCGTCCATCCGGGGCAGTGGGTAGGAGTACTTTAGGGTGTCATTTGTGTGTGTTGAGGCAGACGGGCGGATTACCCCTCGCTGCTGCATATCAGCTACCAGACGCTCCACTTCCATCTTTCCGGATAGCGCCTGTCGACGTGGCGGTTGCTTGATCGGCCGGGTTTGGCCGGTATCGATCGTGTGTCGAGTCAGACGAGTATGGCCTGTATCGTCACCTTGTGCAGAGAACACGTGCTGTTATCCGTGAATGAGCTGCAAGTGCTTGGTGCGCGTCTCTCCGGCCAAGTCGGTGCCAGTTTGCACGACTGGGTACCGTTATTTAGCATGTGTAATACGGCCGACTCACTAGTGGTGTCCACAAGGGAGCTTCCCAGGATTAAGTCGGATGGGAGCTGGGAGTGTAGTCCTCGTTCCAGTACAGCTTGGGTCAGGCAAGCTTGCTTGTGCTTACTGCTGGTGTCAGCCAACGAATCACCCGTTCCTGAATTCTTCGTGGTCTGCTCCAACAGGTGGTCAGTGGATGGCGGCAATAGGGGCGGTGCACTTAGCTGGGCTATCTTCGTGACGCGTGGTGCGTCTTGCCGCGGCCTGTGGACACTCCCCGGGCGGCGCTCCTTGGAACAACTGACTGGCGGACTGCGTCGACTGTGTCTGACGGAGCGTTCGGTCCGGAAGCAGATTTTTCGGATAGTGGCGAGTGGTGCTCCGGCAGGCGGCAGGCCGGTGGAGCGACATTGGGCGGCTTGTTGGGTTTTGATGTCCTTCAATTTGTCTCAGCTGTTGACTCCGACAAAATTAGAACTGAAGTGGCTGGTCGGTGTCGGCATGGGGCTCAATACGCCGGGCCTTGTCAAGCGCATCCTTGAGAGTGCTCCGTTGGCTGGAGAGGATCGGCACCTGATACGACGTTTCCCGCATGCCATCGATGAAGCACTGAACCAGGATGTTGTAGGTTGAGCTCGGCAGTTCGCTAAAAACTGCGCTACCCAAGCACTGCAAGTCCATGGCGAAGTCCTGCAGAGATTTTCTCGACCCTTGGACACGATTGTGGAACTCGTGGTAAGCGACGTGTGGGCTTGGAGTGAAGTTCTCACGTCAAGCGGCTGTAAGAGCTGCATACGATCGTTATTCGGTGTCCGGCAGCGTAGCGTAGAGTCGCTGCGCCCGGCCGCGCTCCATACTCCTCGGCCATGTCGTCGAACAGCCTCTGGAATTCTACTGACCGTCATCAAAACGTGTCGACTCCCCTGTCCGTGGTGTACTATACGCCATTCCGGGGTTATAGCCGACGGGCTTGACGGCTGCGTCTGTAGATGCTGTGAAGGAAGCTCTCGCAGGTGGACCGCCAGCGCCTCCCAACACGGCACGCTCAAACGACGACCACATCTGCGCAAACTTTTGTTTAAAATGTGGGTCAAGCCGGTTTTCCAGGCGAGAGGCACGCGTATCCACTGATGATGTTTTTGTTGGTTTGGTGGTTTGTGTAAGTCTTCTCCGGATCACTAACAAATCAGACGACGCGTATGTGTTTAATGGTTTTATTGTTCTTCGTTGAAAAGCCGGTACAAAAGCGTAGGTGCGCAATGAATTGCAATTAAAAAGTGTAGTGGTAAGAAGATGCACGTGATACACTTTTTTTTGGCATTCACTGCGCGGGGTCTGGGGTGCCTGCCGATACGCAAGGTTGCTCGCGATCGTGGGCGGACGAATTCAAATTCGCTACAATACTTTTACCAAAATGGTAGATTTAATATTTAATATTTCTTTTACTCTTACTTTTATAAAGTAATTTTTAACAACATTATTTAATCTTCTTCATTCAAAATTCAGTTACACATTCAAATGCCCCACACGACATGATCTTCAACGGTATGCCTCTCAACAATATTATTATAATTATCACACACACAGACACTTGCTCCTCTGGAAATTTTCTTAAGTCTTCATATGCATATTTGGTTATTTATTGGTTAAGGACCTTATAATTTATTAGTTAAGGACCCTATAATTTATTGGTTAAGGACCTTATAATTTATTGGTTAACGTCCTTATAATTTATTGGTTAAGGACCTTATAAGGTACCTCTCACCCTCTAGAACATTTATTATTTCAAAAGACTTCTCGAATTTTGAATTCAACTTGGTTTGATGCCTTTCTTCGTTTTTAAGCGCACTCAGGCGGTATGGTGCAGCTAGCTTCCTACGAAGCTGTTTACTGCCGTTTAAAGTAGGGGATGCATATACCACTACTAAAGCTACTACTTTTGCTATGAGCAGTCATGTTCCAGCCCTGGGTCCCCCGACATTGAGCAGCATCCATGAGAGAGCTGCCTGCATTTTTGATGCCTTTCTTCTGACATATTCTATATGTTGCCTGACACTAGTTCTATTATCTATTAGGACTCCTAGATATCTTATTGAGGCCGTCGACCTAATAGACACGTCTCCCACCCGTATGGTCATGAACTCAACGTTTTTCCTACTTGTGATAAGCACCACCTCTGTGTTATGTCCGGCCAGCTTTAAGCTAGCATTCTGTGTGCACCTGCTAACGAACCTATGAGCCTCATTAGAAGCCAATTCGACTTATTCTACCTTCTTGGCTACTACTACTAAAGCTACATCGTCTGCGAGCCCAATTAAACTACAATAATTTGGTAGCTGGTGTCTGAGCACTTCATTATACATAAAGTTCCATAGGAGTATTCCTGGTGAAACGCCGGCCGTAACTTTGTATCCGCTGGTGCCATCTTCCGTATCGTATTGTAGTAACCCGTCGGACAGATAGTTTGATACCATTTTAGAGAGGTATACTGGAATTCCGATCCGGTCGATAGCTTTTTGAATGCGAGTCCAGCAGGCCGAGTTGAACGCGTTTCGAATGTTCAACGTGAGAATTGCAAAGTACTCCTAATCGCCCCATCATCTGCATCTGATTGCCTCAATCGCCTTGGTTTCTATGCATTGATAACATCCACTGTAGAATGCGTTTTACGCAATCTATATTGAGGTTCGGAAAATAACTCTCTTTTCTCGTCTAGGTTCAAGGGTCGTTTATCCACTATCCCACAGTCTATCCAGCACCTTCCCAGCCGTATCAAGAAGCCAAATTGTCCTGTAGCCAAAAGGGTAATCGATCGACTTGTCCCCATTTAGAATAAGGATAAGGTGCTCAAGTTTCCACACTTCTGGAAAGAGTCTTCTAGCTATCTGGTGTAGTGTTTTACAAACATTTTTTTCCTTAATAACAGTGCCAGCTTAAGGGCCCCCTTTGGGATACCGTCTGGACTAGGGGCCTTTTTGTCTCCTATGCGCTGATTGCTATTGCCAGTTCATTAGAAGTAACCGGTGCACCGCTCTGCAAAATAGGTGAGGACGTCTGGGCATGATACCCGAGGCTCGAATTGGCTCCTTATATTTTTTGTGACTACCTTATACGCAGCTTGCTAGCTTTTTGGCAAGCTGATTGGCCATATAATTTGCGAAAAACCTGTTCCACTCGACGTGGGTAAGACTGACTGCGAAGTTAACCTTCCATTTGGGATCAGTTGATTATTATTACACTGCTGCTAGGCGAAATTAGGGCACCTACAGCAATTGGTTATGGATATACACTCCCAAAGTTTGGAGTTAATCCAACCAACCCTTAGCCTACGTGCTTACAGGATTTATTTGGCAGTGTCTACTGTCATCTTTATAGACGCTGTTTTGGGGTAGGCAGTACGAAGGTGTACTTCGTCCAGCGCTATATCTGAGATCTGAAGCTGCGCTATGAGAGCTTTAAGAATGTCTTCTTTGGATGTTACCTCATCTAGGTCCCTGCACTCTATTATAGGCCTATGGGAGAGTGAGCGGACTTTCACCTGGCCGCCCAGGGTTTCTCTCAAGAGCCTACGAAACGCTGATGTCCCCTCTCCTCACTGATTTAGCTGGAGTAGGAGCTTCCCTATTTGGTTTCTCCTTACTCTGGCTACCGCCTGTCCTAAGCCGTTAAGCTTTTCATCTGCCTTAACTTTCCTCAGGATCTCTGAGTAACTCTCTTTGCTTTTCGCCATTATAACAATGGCATCCGGCCGAGTCTTCTCAGAGAGCACCCACTGGCTGTTCTCCCGGATGCTTTTTCTCTTTTTTCCCCACCTTCTTCCAGGCATTATCCACCTGACTCGGGGGTGGGTGAGGTGTGGATGGTACGCCGCCAGAGGCCTGCGTAGCCGGCGATCCATTACAGCACGTTGTTTGCGGAGTCCGCACACCTACATCCTGCTTCCTCTTAGGGACAGCCACTGTTCTGAACAGTGGTGATGTCTGTGACGCCTGGTGCATCCTCACAGTGGCCATAGACCTGTTGTCGTGTAGCTGAATAGCCGGATGCTTTTTCTCTTTTTTCCCCACCTTCTTCCAGGCATTATCCACCTGACTCGGGGGTGGGTGAGGTGTGGATGGTACGCCGCCAGAGGCCTGCGTAGCCGGCGATCCATTACAGCACGTTGTTTGCGGAGTCCGCACACCTACATCCTGCTTCCTCTTAGGGACAGCCACTGTTCTGAACAGTGGTGATGTCTGTGACGCCTGGTGCATCCTCACAGTGGCCATAGACCTGTTGTCGTGTAGCTGAATAGCTACCAACTCGTACAGAGCCTTGATGCTCTACATGCACTCCCGCATGGGAGTGTGGTTGGATCGGCGCTTGTATCCACCCTGCATCTCCACTAGCAACACGATCTGCTTACTGAGATCCCACAGAGACTAGTTGCTCTGGGGGATCGTCGGCTGAGTCGGTATTGCTCCTGTCGCCTGCTGTGGTAGTGTCTCCTCTACTGGAGACCTTACAATTTTTCCGCTTTTCTCAAAAGGATTGCGGACTTCATTTGAGCATTCGCTCGGGGTGTTTGAGTTTAAAAACATGGCTGGGGGATCGTCGGCTGAGTCGGCATTGCTCCTGTCGCCTGCTGTGGTAGTGTATCCTCTACTGGAAACCTTACAATTTTGCCGCTTTGCCTGTACCACCAACTGAATGATGACTAGCCAAAGAGCGTTCTTTGGGATCTGCTAAGGTTTAACGGAACGGAGGCGGGTAAAGTATTAGCACAACAGCTATTTCAGCCAGATATCACGCTTACTGAAGTGTTAGAATACTGTACCACGTCGGCCCAGGAGTTGTTAATTTCGTAAGGGGCTTCCTGGCTTGTTGCCGGAGGTTACGAGCTACTTTTCCTGCATTAAAGAGCAATTAAGCT
This sequence comes from Hirtodrosophila trivittata, assembly GCA_035045065.1. Lineage (NCBI taxonomy): Eukaryota > Metazoa > Arthropoda > Insecta > Diptera > Drosophilidae > Hirtodrosophila > Hirtodrosophila trivittata. The sequence continues at coordinate 56,422 of JAWNNK010000269.1, forward strand.
GAATATTGTCAAGTTAATGGTTGTATTATCCGGCCTGCCGCGCTCTTCTCCAAGCATACATCCACGTGCCATTTAGTCGCCTTTTAAGAGAAGCTATGATCTGCTGTGGTGGTATTCAGTACACCACTCACCACGTGGCTATGTTTTGTTTTTCTTTTTTGTTGGCATAACGGAAAATCATTCAAAGATACCATTTACAACCTGTGGATGAGTATCTCCGATTTGTGACCCTCCGAAGAGAACCGAACCTACGCACTAAAAACTTTCGTATGCTCCTTTGTCCTTAAATGAATACTCACCGGCACTAACAATCAAGATATGACATCTGTGAGCAGGGCGAAGCGGTGGACTAGGAAGAGTCTTTGCTTCTAATTTTTCGTCGGCTCGCTTATCAGATCAGTGATCTACTGGCTTCAAGCATTAAATGCTGTTTGTCAAGTTTGCCACCTTATCAGCATTACGGTCTCTGGATGTTGACGGCTGGGGCCTCCCTTGCTCAGCCCTCATGGACGCCGGCACCGGACTTACCGAGTGGGCTTATTACTTTCTATTTTTGGTTACTATAACCGGTGCATTTTCTGCCAGAGCACTCTCCACACTCGCCGCGTGGAGACGATGAGATGCTTGGATATTGCTCCGAATGAATCGTGCTGGGCTTTTCTTGGTTAAAGTCATTGCCATACAGGCACCACCTCGTTGTCAAAGCGGCTATAAATAGGAGTGCAGTAAGAGTGTAATTGGGCGGATATCCCACCTGGGGTAAAGGTTTCCCGAATTCATACTTGACTACACAACATTTCTTTTCATATTTAATTATAATTGTACAATTGTTATTATCAAATGATAAAAAAAAATGACATATTTTTCTTGGTATACATTTTTCCGGATTAGCACAAATGTTTGCTGAATTCCGTTATACTCCGTTTTATTTATTATTTATTTATGTTTATTTTTATTCAGCGTACTTACGGTGACTGGTGGCTGTGCGCACCATCATCCATACGTGAGATTCAGTCACAAAATCTGTCACCACTGCCCACACATGACTTTATTGGTAAGTATTCAATCGAATGTTTAGTAAAATCTACATTAATTTACCATCTTTATGACTTAACTTAAAGTTGTATATTTTGAAAAGTTTGTGGTACCAACGGAAGTAGCCATATATGAGACATTTAATCCGGGTGGCGTTGTACGCATTTGGGCATACAGCATTACCAAGCATTGGACCTGTCTTTGGGAGGCAAGCAGCATCGATCTTATTCAGCAGCAATCTGGTTCTCGTCGATTTGCACCTTCTCTTAAACAGACAAACCTAATAACAAAGTGAGTCAGTGCAGTGTTCACTTCGCTTTAATAATTTTATACCCTGCTTATTTTTATACAGAACGCTGCGCATTGATTTTAATCATAGCGGACTGAACTATTACACCGAAATCGATGCTATAATGCTATGCGGACGGACTGTTTCAGTGAGTTGCATGCAGCAGCTTCTAATGCCGATTACCCATCGTCTTGGGAACCTTAAAAAATCAACTACTAGTGGAAAAATAAGTTGCAAACTGCGTGGACTCAAGTTTCAACCTAACTGCACGGAAAAATATGCCGTCGAATTACATGATTTTATAAATAACGATCTGAGCCAGTTCTTGCCAATGAAACTTGTGAAGTCTGAGCAGCTACTGCAGTGCAGCAAGCCACGGATTTGTTTAACGGATTTGCCGGTAAGCTAAGAAATTACGTTTTATTTACTGCGCACTTACTCTTACGTGTATTTATCTCGTAGTTTGAAATAATGTTGAATATATTTAGCTACCTGGACCTTAGATCACTATTTCGCATGGGCCAAGTGTCTCGCTCACTTTACGACATTTCCACACATCCTTTGCTCTATGGTGAGCTGAGCCTTAAGCCCTATTGGCAGTTGGCAAACTCGGATCTACTATGCGCACTGGCGCGTAGAGCAACTATGCTGCGGAAACTAGATTTATCTTGGTGCGGCGGCTTTGGGGAAATCTCACCAACTGAGTTTAAAAAGTTTGTGTAACATTTTTAATCCTGTGATCAAATAATTTTTGTTTGCCGTTTTTACAGGTTTCTGACTCAACGGGGCGATAATCTCACCCATTTGCGACTTAACTCTTGCAAATTTCTCAATGCAACTTGCATAGAGACAATAGGCATAGTCTGTGATAATCTTATAGGTACGCCAATATTTAAGTGTTTATTCGGAAGTCTTCTTAATTTTTTATAATAATATTTTTCTTGTGAAGAGCTGAGTCTACGTAACTGCACTACTGATCCGCCGCTGCTAAACTTTTCCTGCCTGGCTAACCTTAAAAATTTAGAGCGACTCGATCTTTTCAAACCGCCTTTGAGTCGGAGCTTCTGCTTAGTATGCTTGAGGGCAATCCTAAACTAAAGCATCTTAATCTAGGTAGGTCATTACAAAGCTAATATACCTATGTTGCAGGTAAATAATTTCGATATCCTGGAATTCTAAAAAAATAAGAAAATAAGGTGTATTGGAGGTAGGAAAATGTGTCTCTTAAAGCTTTTTCAGATTTAAGAAAACAGTTATTAACATAAAATTAATCTATATTTCCTCCATTGTTTTTAACGAGCACATTTAACCTTTCCTCCATTGAAGTTACCATTGTACTTGAAAAGTTTTAAGGTGTTTTTTTGTAATTCTTCCAGTTGGGCAGTTTTTAGGTTAATTTTATTTAAAATCTGTTTTCTGTACGCGATAGTATCCAAATGTGGTGAATGTCAGGAGTAATTATCACATGGGGGCGACTCCAAATCAACAAGAAATGCACAATCTTAATTTGTGCTTTAAACAGTAGTTCGTTGGATGGTATAATCCCTTAAACTCCTCTTTGCTTCAAGATTCGGCACTTTAAAGTAAATTTGACTTCAGAATGATGTTGTATATATTGTTGCTCATATTGCCAAAAAAAAAGTTGGCCTCGGATCTAGCTCGCTACGTTCTTCCTCATCTAAGTTTTATTATAATATCCTAGCACAGCGAATAGTTTAAAAACTTAGTAATATAAGTAGTAGTACCGCCGACATTCTGTTAAAAGCCGTACTGCTGCCAATTGTTTCCCCTCTCCCTTCACCCACTCTATAATTTTAATTTTAATTGTTATTGATTTAAATTATTGGGTTGCCCAAAAAGTAATTGCGGATTTTTTTAAAGAAAGTAAATGCATTTTTAATAAAACTTAGAATTAACTTTAATCAAATATATAATTTCCATTTTGTTCGATAACCTTTTGCCATCTTCCCGGCAAATTTTGTATTCCACGCTCATAGAACTTCTGGCCTTTATCTGCAAAAAACTGAACCAAGTGCGATTTTATAGCCTCATCATTGCCGAAAGTTTTACCATTTAAGGAGTTCTGCAAAGATCGAAATAAATGGTACTCTGAGGGTGCAAGGTCAGGACTATATGGTGGATGCATCAAAAGTTCCCAGCCAAGCTGTCCCAGTTTTTGCCGGGTCATCAAAGATGTGTGTGGTCTGGCGTTGTCATGATGGAATATGATACCTTTACGATTGATAAATTCTGGCCGTTTCTCGTTGATGGCTGCATTCAATTTGTCCAGTTGTTGACAGTAAACATCCGAATTAATCGTTTGGTTCCTTGGAATCAGCTCAAAATATACCACACCCTTCCAATCCCACCAAACAGACAGCATAACCTTCTTTTGGTGGATATCAGCCTTTGAAGTGGTTTGAGCTGGTTCACCATGCTTGGACCATGATCGTTTTTGATTAACGTTATTGTAAACAATCCATTTTTCATCTCCAGTTATGATTCGCTTTAAAAACGGATCGAATTCATTGCGTTTAAGATGCATATCACAAGCGTTGTTTCGGTTTGTTAAATGAATTTCTTTCAATTCATGTGGTACCCAAATATCAAGCTTTTTCACCAGTCCAAAACTTTTTATGTGATAATGAACGGTTGATTTTGGTATATTTAACTTCTCTCCTATCTCACGCTCAGTTACATGACGATCCAATTCGATTAATGCTTTGATTTGGTCATCATCAACTTCATTTGGCCGACCTGAACGTGGCTCATCTTTAAGTGAAAAATCTCCAGAACGGAATTTGCGAAACCAATTTTGACACTGTCTTTCTTTTAAGGCTTTATCACCATACACATCACGTAACTTTTTAGCAACCTGCTCTGCGTTTTTTCCTTTACGGAAATAATAATATAAAATATGACGGAAATGCTCTTTTGTGGACTCCATATTAAAAAGGGCGCCAAACAAACAAATGTAAACAAAATTACGCGCACTTTTTTTCTAAAGCAAGCTAATAGTGACAGCTAATAAATGTCAAAAGAAAAAATACAATTAAATGGTCACAAGCTGTTAAAAAAATTATAAACGCCGACTATATGAAAAATCCGCAATTACTTTTTGCGCAACCCATTTCCGTTTCTTTAATTGTAAATTTATTATTCCATTTTCTTAATTTCGTGGCGAGGGCCGACGTTAGGAATATAATAATTTATTTGATATTTATTTAATATTAAATTATACGTTCTGCAATTCTGCGTGAAGTAGTATATTAGTGACTCGCGTGGGTTTAACCTATCCGCTCGATGCTCCGAAATCAATGAACTCATTTCTCTCGAAGTCTAGCTTACATTCTAATCTAAAGCTCAGCTTGTAACGTAAAAGCTCTGGAGCGTTAACATAACTGCCTCTTTGCTGCTAAGTGGTTGTGTTAAATCCTCCCGTACTAAGACGAAGGCTGTCCTCAGGCTTCCTGGATTTTGTGGTGCAATGATAGATGACATTGCTATCGCTTGTTACAACGGGATGGCTTCAAAAATAGCTAGGGCGTTCAATACCACGGAAGTGTAGTCTCAATTAATGGCTGAGGGTTGCACATTGTTTTGTGATGGAGTTGTCAGTCAATAGCGCCTGGTTGCCAAAATCAGCTACGTCATTATGACCGGCGCTAATATCTTAGAGGTTTGCCATTATTCTGGCGTAAGACGCTTATTGGTTAAATTTTTAAAATC